>ML685890.1:838953-979830 GCA_007922175.1 Pelusios castaneus
ACAGAGTCAGTATCTCGCCCTCTTTTCAGGGCAGTCCGGCCTCGCGGCCACAGAGTCAGTATTTCGGCCCCCTTGCAGGGCAGTTATAGGGGCGACTGCCTCTGGGACGGGTCACCTTGGGTAGGGGGACTCAGGCCGTCCCACTCTACCAAGTCCCAGCCCAGGGCCCTATCGGCGCCAGGGGTCCAGCGCCAGGCCAGCGGGGATCTGGACCGCAACACGCCGACCCGCTGCCGACCCCCCGACTCCACAACCCAGGCCCCTGGGCTACTTCCTACCCAGGTTAGTTGTTGTCCCTTGGCCTAGGCTCCTCTCCGGGCTCCTCGACTCCCCTGGGCGCTGTCAGCTGCTGCTCCGTGGGATCCTGGGATCCGAAGGCTGAAGCCGTTGCCTGCGGATCAGGCTCCTGGTGGCTGACCCAGGACGTCTGCTCCAATTGGCTCCTTTCGCGGGTTCCCTCTCCTGCTGCTTGCGGTGGGAGATCCTCAAAGTCAGGAGCTGCTGGCAGAGGTCCTTCCTCCTTGCTGGTCAGCCCAGACTGAACTGAGCTGCTCCCTTTTACAGGGAAACTGCAGGCTGAGCATGCCCAGCAGGGCTTAAGGGGCGGGGCCTTATCCACCCACAGCGTCTGCTGGGTTCCTGCAGTGCGGGGCGGGGCTCCCCTGTCACAAAGGCCCATGAGAGCTAGGACATCTGGCCTACCAGTAACCAAAGGTTCATTTTTGGACCAGCTTTCCATCTCCCAGCACCTTGTTTTGGTGACCTGTGATGGCTTATAGACAGTTACTGCACTAAAAATATTGACTACTGTTTGCTGAAAGAAGCCCAGAGACTTTAGTGTTTGAATCACTGTTTTTTCTTTGATCTTGCCTTCTGAATGTCAATCATGTCCGTGTAATTCCACAGGAGAGCTATTAGTGTTAGTGACTGGACGTGCCTATGTGCACAGAGTCTAATCTTGCACTAGTGAGGCAAGCAGGAGTCCAGTTTTCCCACTGACTTCAATAGGCACATGGTCCAGCAGAATAGCTCCCTGATAGGAAAACATTTTGATAAAATTCCCCTGTACCCTGCTTTTCTTTGCCTTTGCTGGTTCTTTTCTAGCACTGTTGTTCTGTACACTAAGAGCCCCTAACTACAGAAGGGGTACCATGGTGCGGGCAAGGGAGTATATCCTTTAGCAGGGTCACGTTGTGCTCTAGCTCCTTCAAATGTGGCCAGTGGCCATGTACATTATTTGTTCCCTGTGGCTGGCTGCTGAGTACACAGTTATGCTGATTTTTTGTGCGTGTGCGCATTCCTCTAAGAATTCAATCTCCTATAAATATTTCAGTTCCGAAGGGTAAATGTTAATATTGATCCTAAATGTTTCACAGCCTTTGGCCCTTTCATTATCTTATTGGAGATTTTCTTTCCGCCTTCAATGCAGGCAGAGTCATTTGTCAGGAAAATGTTCTTTAAGTGTCCCTGGAGGAGAAGAGAGCCCAATAATGAGCTTTTAATGCTGTTTTGGAGCAAGGCATTATGAAAAAGTGCATCTTTCACCACTACCATTCATTACAACCAGAACTTCCCAAAGTATTAGACCAGGTTTCCTGTCCTAAAATGAGGCTGACTTGTTACGAGAGAGAGGGGCAGTTGTTCAGACAGGTAGCTCATTTTTCCATGTGGACCTTAAAATGCCATCTTCTCTGTTTACGTCTGGCATCTGTCTAGGTAAAGATTCCACGATGCTCTTCCAAAAGGGGATAACTCAATGGTCTTGCTCAATAGTTCGCCTCTCAGTAGCTTCCAGAGTCCAGGGATGTTTGTGTGAGGTGTCACTGCATGCCAAAGTTCATGTGTGTTTGCTGTCTCAACAGAATGCCTTGTACGCTAGCTCTTGTGGGACAGGAGCCAATGGAAGCATTCTGCCCTGAATATCTTTCACAGGGAAGGGAGCATGGGAAAGATCCATCACTGAATGATGCTGACTGTGGCAGTATGTTACTGAATAAAGACATATTCTTCCCTTAATAATCTCTTGGCAGGCCTCCCGCAGGTGTCTATAAGAGATCCATTCTGGAGTTAGGAGAACATGAAGTTCTGAATTTATATCTGGATTTTAGTTCCAAATGTGATTGAATCCCCAGGAGTAAATAGACAAGGCAGACAAGGGAGGTGGGGAGGAAGAGAGGTGAAACGGCACATTCAAGACTGCACAACTTGTCAGAGAGCTGTTAGTGAATTATAAGTCAAATTACTAGACACGGGATCAAATCCTGCTCTTCTTACTCAGGTGTGCAGTCCATTGTCTTCACTAGGAATACTCAGGTGAGTCACGGTAGAAGAATTTATCCTTCAGTTTATAAATCAAAATGCCAGTCTTTGCTGTCTATGGTGCATTGGAGAGGTACAGCTTTGGTCTTGACCAGGGAAGAGCTCTGTAGAAGAGCTGCTGACCAGATCTGAGCCCCGTACTGACAGTTTATTGTACTGTACTTTAAGCCAACAGGGAAATACAGGCTTTTTTAAAAGCACCAAGTACATCAGGCTTCATTGCAGGAATTTACCACACTGGGAATTTGGGATTGTCAGCTCTATGTGTTGTTGCAGACTTCCACTGTTGCTGCAGACATTTCTGACTCCCTCCCAGTGAGGCAGAGATACTCCCTACAGATGAGAGTAGCACTTAGCTGGGAAGAGATGCATATTCAGTCCTAACAAGGAGCCTAATGGCACTTTTAAAGACTAACAAGTTTTACTGAACTAAACTAATGCTGCTACCCCTTTGGAAAATATTCAATCCTGTGTTTCTTGAGTGCCAAGCCTGTGAACAGGCCCTGCTGAGATTTATCCACTCAGCAACTGGGGACCTTGCGGTTCCCACAGGACAGGGTTTTGTTGAAAAGATGCATAACTTTGCGCACCTCTTCCAGGGAGCATGGCCATTGATAAGAGGAGGATGTAATGAGTGACTCTGTTTCTTTTTTTTTTATTATTTTTAAGGAAAGATCTTGTCCGTGTGGAAGCCACGGTTATAGAAAAAACAGAATCTTGGCCAAAGATTAACATGAAATTTTGGAAAAGGCACAATTATCGAAAGAAGAGAAGTAAGACGAAACAAATACAGAACCACCACTACCCACGGGTGACTAGAATAGAACACCCTTGCAGCACAGACCCCAGAATCGGTTCAGCATGCACTCATGGCTCAGAGCCCAGTGACAGAGGCACAGTACACAATGTCCTTGCTGCTCGAAGTACAGACAAAGGCATGGTGTGTGGTGCCCACAGGAGTGCTCTGCCAGCACAGGGACATGGGCTCAGTACACAATGCCCTCCCAGCTCAGAGCACGGGGACATGGTCTCTCTGCACACTGTCCTGGACGCTCAGAGCACGAATGAATGTGGTATGCAGTGCCCACAGAAATGCTCAGCACAGGGTTACGGTCAATGCACAGTGCCCTCATGGCTCACGGCACAGAGACACAGGCATGGCCCCAGTGCCCAGAGAAGTGCCCTTATGGCTCACAACAGCAGCGTGGGCACGGCACACAGGTCCTGACCATTCTGAACAAAGTCACTCCATTTCCTCCCTCCAGTATCTGACACTCACTGCCAAAAAGGTCTTTAAAACATTGCTTTCAACACAAGGCCATGTTGCTGTTCTCCTCCCCCAGCCTCTAGTCTTGAAAATTTATCCACAGGTGTTAACAAGTCTAAACAGCACCTTGAAGCAGGCCTTGATTGCCATGTAAATGAGGCCGTTCTGGAGTTTCTTCCTGAATATTAACAGGAAAAAACATTGAGGTAGACATATTGGGCAGAAGTCAAACCTGATGTACTCTCACAGGAGCTCACCATTAACGCTCATACCTTCACTCAGCCTCTGTCTACACTAGAGGGCCTTGCCATATAGTTGTACCATTATAAGTAGACCAGCAAAACTGCCCCCTTGCTGGTGTGTTTCACTCCAGCTCTCTCCCATGACATGAGCTGCTGTGACATCAGCTGTGCTGGTAAAAGCGTGGTTTCTGCTACAGTTTCAGGCACCGCTTGGATTACGCCTTCTCCCACCCCAGATCAATGTAACTGTGTCAGCAAAAGCCTTCTAATATAGCTATGGCCTCAGGTTCAAATTTGTAAAGGTATTTAGGCATTGCAACGCCGAGCTGATTTAGGTGCCTAATTCTCATTTTTGACTGTTGATGGGATTTAGGGAGCTACATTCCTAAATCTCTTTCAAACATAAGATTTAGGCTCCTGAAGAAGTTAGGCATTGTGACATTGAACATAGCAGTGTCTAAATACCCTTACAGGTCTAGGCCTTAGTGTATAAGATGCTTTAATGCCATGAGCTTATTTTCCTTCTTTCCTTCTTTTTCAGTTATCGTGCAGCCACAAACCATCCTCCGGATAAACAGCATAGAAATCGCTCCCTGTTTGTCATGACCGATCGCTGGCCTAGCATGGTTATTTACAGCTTTAGGAAGTTTGGAAATAAAGCACTCTTGTCATTGGAAAGTATTGGGTATTTTATCATTGTCTGTCATGGAAACCTATTTTTAACTATGAAACATTTCTTGTTACAACACTATTTCAGCTTTAATGATGTTTGACTGTAGCCAGTTGCTTCTGAAATTCAGGATCTAAGGATAAGTGACAAGATGTTTAAGTCTGCTCCAGTCTACCTTTGCCTGAGCAGCCCACAGCACTCTCACAAACAGAAGGCAGGCATCATGGAAAAAATGAAAGCAAGTGCTCAGCTCAGCTTTGAAACTGGATGGCAATCTAGTGGTGTAAAAGAGAAAAGCCATGTAACTTCGCAGCCTTACAGCTTAGGCCCGGATCCAGCAAAGCGTTTAAGCATGTGACTAGCCCTTTTGATTTCAAAGGGACTATTCCTGTGTTTAGTTATTCACATGCTTAAGTGCTTTGCTAGATGGGGTCTAGTGCATGAACATCAGGTCAGTAGACATTGTGTCAAGCGTGTGATTCCTTCCTTTCCTTATGACACAATCCCGGCAGCTCCTATTTTTAGGAGCTCAAAACAAGAGTGGTATGATATGGGCCCTGCAGTCCTACAGCTCCGAAGAATGATGTGGTGTATCTGGGACGTAACAAATATGGGGCGTGAAGGGAGAGATGAACCAGGTGAAACAGCAGGGCTTGGAATGTGCTCCATGCCAGGGCCAATCCAGGCAAATCCGTGTTAATGATTAGCAAGAGGGGATGCAGCTGAGGAGTTAATCCTCCTAAAGGGGAACCGAAAGGCCTTATGATTTCTAAAAAGCTGTTCAAAATCCCAACCAATTAGCAGAAATCATACAAGTAGCCTTAGATATTACCCATCTCTGCAGTATTTTAAAATGGGCAGGTTGTGGAATCTCCATCATTGGAAATTTTAAAGAGCAGGTTAGACAAGCCCCTGTCAGGGATGGTTTAAGAGGGTACGTGGTCCTGCCATGAGTGCAGGGGACTGGACTCTATGACCTCTCATGGTCCCTTCCATTTTCTATGATTCTATGATCTTCTGGCTGGTTTCATGGTCCTCTCACAGTGGGTGCACTAACATTTAGAGCAGAGAAAAGAGGACTATAGGCCCATCAGGACAAGGCATATCCTTTCTCTGTATGAACAGCACCTTGCATACTGGGGTCTCAGCCCTTGGGCTCATGATTGAGACTCCTAGGTGCTCCTTTAGTACAAATAACAATGTAAGGAATTGGTGGCACATGGCCTTTGGCTTAGGCACTGACTGGACTTCAGAGATCTGGATCCACTTCCCAGCTCTGCTTTAGACTTACTGTGTAACCTCAGGTAAGACATTTAATCTTTCTGTGGCTCGGTCGCCATATGTGTCTGGAGATAGTATTTCCCTTTTCCCACCCGTTGACTGTGTTGATTGTAAGATCTTTGGGGCTGAGACTGACTTTGGCTGTACTTTGTGTGTGCACAGCGGGAACCTAACCTCATCTAGGACCCCTGAGTGCTTCTGGAATATAAACAACAATAACAAAAGGATGGAACATATTTTACCCTTCATTTAAGATGTTTTCAGATTGTAAATTGAGTTGCTTTAATGTCACTTTGTAGCTCTCATGGTTCCCATCACTGTCTGGAAAACCACAGCTCTTGTGTTATTCACATAAACACCTGCAAGCTGAAATAGCTTGCTCAGAAATCACAGACTGTCCCCACTTCCTTTTAGCCTCTGCCACATCTTCCTGCTGTTTGTAGATCTTTTCTCTTGATCAGACATGCACACTCCAGCAATCGGGGTCTCAGCTGCAGCCATTTTGCCTGAACAATTCTAAGGTACGGAGATATAAAGAGTAGTACTTGGTGTTATGAGAGAGAGCAGCTTTTCTTCGATCTTTCAGCACATTGTCAGAGTAGCTTTCAGATTCTCTGCAGCTACTATGTAAAGTAAGAAATGGCCCTTGCTCACCGCTTAGAATGGGGGGTAATAACCCTTTCGAAGGGGCAGAGTTGAAGCCCAAAGAAAGAGTGCTGAAAAGGGCCCAGTATCTCATTTACAAATCCACCCTGTGCCATAACAACATTCATTATAGTGTTTGGATGCTTGTGCTGCCAGCCTGGGAGAGCTCACTAGCTAAGCAGGGTTGGTCAAGGGAGTACTTGGATCGGAGTTTCCAAAGGATCATTTAGGTGATTCAAGGAACAGAATTAAGATATGTGCACACTACAAAGACAGCACCAGTGTACTCATGCCAGCATAGCCCCGTTGTGTAGATGCAGCCAACACCAATAGAAGGGGTTTTTCTGGTGGTGAAGGAAAACAATTTCCCTGAACAATAGCAGCTACACAGACGGAAGCGTTTTTCCATTGACATGGCTGCATCTACATTGCACTAGATGGATACAGCTGCATCAGTCAGCAAATTTCTGTCTGTCTTAAACCCCTGCTGCTGCAACCTAGAAACTGAATACGAATCTCTTCATTTTTTAAATAACTAAATTTCTGGCTCTCTTGAGCAGTTGTAGAAAAAAAAGGTTGAAATTGTGAAGTGAATGAGTGAAGTGCAACCTTGAGAAACCAGAAAGCCAGGACTCACCTTTTATCATTTTAAAACACTTCATGCTTTTTAAGGCATGAGACCTGGTCATAAGACCTCTGCTGAAAAAGTTTTCTGTTGGAAAACACAGTTCTATTGAAATCAAAACACTTTACAAAATCGTGTCAATTTTGCTGAAATTTCATTTCAGGGGGAAAAAGTTCCAACAATGGCAAAATGTCTCGCTTTGCCATTTTCAGAATGAAACCTTTCAATTTTTCCTTTTTGCTTCTAATTTTTTTTTATTTTGTATTACAAGATTTAAAAAATCAAAATCAAGATGAAACATTTAGCTTTTGTCAAAACGAAACATTTGGACTAAGCCAAAATGAACTTCATTTTATGGAGACCTATAAAATTTTCAGTGGTCCAAACTGGAAAAAAAAAACATTTTAAAAAAATCTCAAAATCCCTGATGAAATGGGTCTTCTATTCTCCACCCAGCTCTACCAATACCATGATTTTGGGGGGCTGTACTGCCAAAGTCTTGTCTATTAAATCAGTGGTAATTAATTTTTTTCCTTGGGACTTAGTTGAAAAAAAATCATTTATGCCTCTGACCTAACAATTACATCTCTGAGCAATGCATTCCAGTCTTCAGTGACGGCAGCAGGGGGCGCTGCAACCCAGGTCCTGAGGTCAAATTCCAAAGGGGTAGCCCTGTTAGTCTATTGTAGAAAGACAACAAAGTCCTGTGGCACTTTTAAAGACTAACAGATTTATTAATCGCATGAGCTTTCGTGGGAGAAAATCCCACTTCGTCAGATGCTTTGAAGATAGGAAAGTAGACGCTCTGACGAAGTGGGATTTTCTCCCACGAAAGCTCATGCGATAAGTAAGTTTGTTAGTCTTTAAAAGTGCCACAGGACTCCTTGTTAATTTGCTGACCTAGACTACCACGGCTACCCCTTTGAATCTTTCTCCAGAGAGACCCATGCTTTCTCTAAATTTGCTAGTGACTGGTTGCAATGGCCTATAATAGTGGCTGTGCAGGCTTTCATTTCATGACTCAAATTGATGAACTGAACAATTCCCCCACCCCACCTTTTCAGCCACCAATTTGTAGCACTAATTTAGCCAACCGCCAATGAAGTGTTAGCCGTGCTGGGGAACAGCTTACATTTTTGTGCAGGAGATCAATGAATTGTTGGCCTGATTAAACATCCACCTTATGATGAATTCATCAGTCTCCCTCTCAAGAGCACTGAACTATGGTACTTGCATTTGTTTTGACTGGGGTTTTTTTAGCCAGCGAGGAATGCTTTTGAGATTTTTTTATTTTCAACTATGTTTTAATAATTGGAAGGGCTGTTAGGATTCCCTTTAATCTCCAAATGTCACTCGGCGGTAATGTTTGCTTGTCTGTTAAGTGTGCCATTTGATGGTGGTGGTTCAGGGGTTTTAATATCTCCAAAACAACAACAGATTCATGAAAATTAAAGATGAAAAAAGCTTAACTAATCTGTCCCCCAAAGGGCTGTGTGCAGAATTGCTCCCTGCAGCATATTCTACATTGCTCCGTCCTGTTAAATGACTCGAATGATGGGGTTTTTATCTGTTCCCTTGGCAAATTACTCTAGAATAAGCCTTACTGCTAAAAAGTGTCTCGTGATACTCAGCCTACATGTTGTGAAGATTCATTATTGTTGTGTTGTGTAGTGAAGAACTGTTTACTTGCTTAATGTTGTACATCTTCCTCCCCCACTTATAGAGAAACTGGTGTATGAAACCAAGTTGTGTGAAACTATGTTCAGACGAACTGGCAACAGAAAGAGGCAGCACCTATTACAATCAGTGTAATTACTTAATATTTGAACTGCCTGACATGTCCCATCTTGCAGCATTCTTCCAGCTAAATGAAAATGCTATTTGAAAGGGTTGGAGGGCTTTGAGACTGAAGGGTGCTAAGGAAACCTATTGTTAGCCCCCTTTGGGGTATTTTTTGGAGGGATCTTTTATTCTGTCAACTTTGCAAGGCATCTTTGAACTCTTTCTATACCCAAATTTATTTTCTTAGCATAATACAGAGGTATTCTGGCTGCAAATACTAAATATGCGGCAGAGGTTAGAATTCAGAATCAGGAAGACTCTAACACTGGGAACATGTATTGGTTTGATTTCTCTGTTTACTGGAGATTTTCTTTGTGACCAAGGAAATATGGGGGGAATAATATTTAGCCAGTGGGTATATGCAGCTAACACAGGGGTGTCAAAGTTATCTAGCCACAAGACCCATTAAAGACAAAATTCAAGTTCCAAAGGGGTAGCCGTGTTAGTCTATTGCAGAAAAACAACAGAGCCCTGTGGCACTTTTAAAGACTATCAGATTTATTTATCGCATGAGCTTGCGTGGGAGAAAATCCCACTTCATCAGACTCTTTGAAGACAAAATTGTTAATGTTGCAGGCTGCCCTAAAAAAAAAAAAAAAAAAAAATTAAAGGGACTGTACAATGATGCAGCTTTCACTTACTCACTTTCCATACACACTTACTACTGGTGGCCATCCAGCTTTTCTAGATGAGCTTCACCACATTTCACTCCAGCTTTGAGCTTTGGGGGCGCGGTGGACCGGCGCTTGGGTGAGCTGGCAGTAGGGGGCCGCGCAGATGGCAGTGCTCCAAGGTCTGAGAGCATTGGGGCTGGTGAGGCCAGCACCACTCCAGAGGCAGGGGGCACTCCTGGCGGTGGCACTGAGCTGCATGCAGTCCATGGGCCATATGTTTGACACCCCTGAGTTAAAACAGTTTGCAGAAGTCTTGCACAAATGAGC
The DNA here is from genome assembly GCA_007922175.1 of Pelusios castaneus. Classification (NCBI taxonomy): domain Eukaryota; kingdom Metazoa; phylum Chordata; order Testudines; family Pelomedusidae; genus Pelusios; species Pelusios castaneus. Next base: position 848,786 of record ML685890.1, read on the forward strand.
AGTCTAGGACATGATCAGCCATTGAGGCCAGTAATCTTTCACCTATATTCTATTCTGTTTATAGAATGTGGAAACAGTGACTGTGAGCTGTGGCCTTATCCAGAGCAACTGCTCAAATTCTGAGATACAAACCCGGTCCCATGGAAGCAAGTGTTCAGAGGCGGCTTTTAGGATAGGCAACCTGGGGTCCAGCCACCACCGGCGGCCCAATGTGCCACCGCCAGGGCCAGAGATCTGGGCCCCCACTGGGGCGCTGGATCCAGTCCCCAATGGGGCCAGAGTGGCCAGATCCGGCCCCCGATGGGGCTGTGAATCTGGGCCCCACCAGGGCTGTAAAGGCCAGATCCGGTCCCCACTGGGGCCACAATGGCTGGATCCAGCCTCCGACAGGGCTGTGAATCTGGGGCCCGCCGGGGCCACAGCAGCAGGATCTGGTCCCAGCCGGGGCCGCAGTGGCCCGATCCAGCCCCTGGCGGGACCATGGATCCAGGGCCTGCCCGGCTGCTGCCAGCCCAATCCAGTCCCAGGGAGACAAATCAGGTCCCCCCTCCCAGGACGGATCAGGCCCCTGCAATGGATCAGGCCCACCCTGTGGGACGGATCAGGGCCGGGCCGTGAACCTATTTTGAAAGGCTGTGGCCTTTCACATCTCCTGCTCTGAGCATGCTCGGATGTGTGGCTCGGCAGGAGCAGCCTGGCCAGGGAACCACTCTGGCTGCCCTTGCAGCTCCAGCCAGGTAAGGGAGGGGAGTTGTGGGGCCACAGGGACCTGCCACCTTGTGCCCCACTACCAGGTGCCAGTGCTCCCCTGACACCCAACCCCCTCTCTGCCCTGCTCTCCCAAGCTCCCCAGACATCCCTCCCCTGCCAGTGCACCCCTGCCCTCCCTACTACCCCACATGGGCATCCCTGTTCTCCTTTGCCTTGCCCTGCCCTGCTCCCCACACTCTCCCGTACCACCCCACACAGCCATCCTTGCCCTACCACAGTCCCCACACTTTCCTCTGACACCGGCCATGGTCACCCCATCAAGCCATATCTGCCTCCCTTGGCAGCAGGAGGAGGAGCTGGCCCAGAGGGCTGGGGCCACATGGGGGGAGCTTGAGCTGGGAGGGCAGTGAGGGTAGCCTGCGGTGGGGGGGGCAGGGTCACAGACAGGGACCCCTGTGTGGTTATAGGGGGCCCCACAATAGGCCTTCACCTAGGGCCCCCAATAGCCAAAGGCCGCCTCTGCGAGTGTTAACTTCAGTGAGAGGAGAAGCGAGTCCATAGACTTGCTAAGAAAGGGCAGATCCAGTTCCCCCTGAAGCTAACAGGAGCTCTTGTTGATTTCTACAGCAGCAAAATTTTCAAAAGGTGCTAGGTGTTTATTGGCAAAGTAGCATTGCTTTCTCTAAAGGAAGAATGCTGAATCCGCAGAGAAAAATTTCTCATTGGAGCCCTAGATTAACTATAGAGATGTACAGAGCTAGCAGTGTTTGTGACATGGTGTGTCATAATAGTATGTTAGTATTTGTAATATGGCTAATGAGACAGGGTAAAATTTTCTAAAGCACTCAGTAAAGTGCCTAAATCCAATCTTCCAAAGTGACTTGAGCACTTAGGAACCTGAGTTTTATTAAAAGTCAATGAGACAAGCTCTGAAGCCCCTAAATTTCTTTTGTAAAGTGACTTATGCTCCTAAATCACTTGGACCCTTTAAAAATCCCCTCCCCCCCAAATCTTTGATTACATCCCCTTGCTTTCAGATCATTGAACTGTGAGGGGGAAGGCCTGAGTCATAAAATAACTAGTCAGTTATTTTTCCTCTCAGTGCCAGCAAAACAAATCCATTTTGGTCTCGAAACAACCAGTGACCCATGCTGAGCTGTAGCTCAGATCATGTGGTGGGAATCCCATGCTCCAGCACAGTAGCCTGAGGTGATTTCTTGCTTCAACTGCTTTAAGACAACTATTGCTTTTTATATGCCTGCTGAGAGAGTTTTATTTGTAATGATGCAATTCACTTTGAATCTGGCCTGTTTCCAAATGCAAGCTCTGCATGGATCTTCACTCTGCTTCAGATGTAGACAGTCACAATATGGAATATCCTGCGCAAAGATATTTTGATACAACAGAAAATACATTCAGAAAGTGCAGAGCTTCCACTAGCTCCAGTGCACATTACCAGTGCTCTGGTTAACCTGGATGCTGGTTTACATAACGGCTAATCATTATGCTTTATTTTATATTACCAGGGAGCCTACCATCCCCAACCAAAACCGAGACCATGTCACGCTATGTGCTGTACCTACATAAAGTAAGATACAGTCCCTGCCCTAAAGAGTTGAATATCTAAATAGACAAGGCAGGAAAAGGTGAGGCACAAAGATGGAAAGTGACTAAAACAGATCAGTTCCAAAGGGGTAGCTGAGTTAGCCTAGATCAGCAAAACAAACAAGGAGTCCTGTGGCACTTTTTTGTTAGTATTTAAAAGTGTCACAGGACTTCTTGTTTGTAAAGCAAATCAGTGCAGAGCCCTTGACTAGAAAGTCATGTCTCCTCAGACAAGTGCTCTTTCCCTAGGCCCAAACTGCATTTAGAGTGAAATTCACCTTCATAGACTCTAAGGTCAGAAGGGACCAATATGATCATCCAGTCTGACCTTGTGCATAATGCAGATCACAGAACCTCACCCACCTACTCCTGTAATAAACCTCTAACCTGTGGCTGAGTTATTGAAGTCCTCAAATCACGGTAAATTGATTTCTCTATCACAGCTTTTAACAAGGTTTCATTCTGCTCAGGCTATGGAACCAATTCAGTTAATTGTCACATGGCATGAACCTCAAGCAAGGGCCAGTATTGAAAAGTGAGGTTTCTAGTCTAGATCAATCCCAAACCATCCTCACTTGCTTTCCACCATATAAGCTCAGAAGTAGTGAGGAAAGATGTGGTTAATTTTCATATAACTGGAAGTTCTTTGAAATGCATGGCTTCTAGCTGTATTTCACAAATGCATACACATGCACTATGCACCTAAGACTGGAAAAATCTTGAAATTAGCTTACTTTGGACTATGCCTGCATATTGGATCTCTTTGTGTTCAGACCTCAGAGCATAAGGGGAGGTGCAGACCAACTGCATTTCCAGTTTCTTCACTACCATGAATCCAATCATGATCCAAAGCACTGGGGAAGGAAGATGAGCAATAGAATACAACTAGGGACCACAAATCTCCAAGAACTTCCACATGTAGGTGGCAGGCAAGAAGTATTAGTGCAAAGTGCATCAGTTAAGCCTCATTTTGAGGGCATTAGTGGTGATTATATAACTCTGTATGGACCCTTCTGCACCAAAATGAATTTCACGCTCAGTTAATGTTAGCTGAGAACACTTATATCATCAGTTACTCTCTTTACACTGTATATAGTAAGCAGCAGGTGACTACTGATCCAGGTAGGTGTGTAGCATTGCATGCAGCAGGCTTGCTACCTCTGGTCTATGCTATGCAAGTTAATGCAACCACCTCTGAGCAGCACCTGCAGCAGGTGGTGAATGAAGTCTGAGAAAGGAGAACCACGCATGTGGTGAGCGGTAGTTTGTCAGTGACTGTGTTGTCAGAGATATCAGCTGCATATGCCAACCTCTGCTTGGGGGAAGGAGGGTCAGGAGGAAAATTCTCTCGGGCTGCTCATTCCCAGTTGGCCACATCACAGTTTCTTGCTCTGAGGCAGTGGCGCTGGCCACCCTTGAGGGCAGGATACTGGACTGGGGGGCCAGCGGTGTCATCTGCCCTGGCCAATGCTGTGTGAAGGAAGAGATTGTGAATGGAACAGTGCAATCTCCTCCTGTCAGGAGCATTCTGCGCCATGTCTGAGCAGGAGGCCCTGGAGTGGTAAATATATATCAGTTGATTCTGAGGGCCAGCATTTAATTGAGTTGAAGCTGAATGTAAAGAAACATGATAAAATTCCCAGGCCTATTCACTTGCCTCAAGAAGGAAGAAAACATGCACAAGTCCCAGACCAGGCTTTTATTGAAGTAGGTGATGTGAGGCGGGGGAACCCTACAGAACAAGAGCAACGGTCCAGTAACTCAGCTTCTCATTTCCCCTTCCTTCTGACAAAGTACACTCTCCCCACCTAGATAGGAGATGCTACAGTTTTGTGTCCTGCAGTGAAAAGCAATTAATTATCACTCAGATTTGGCTCTTGTGGTGTCTGAACCAAAACTCACTTCAGTGCCTGCGGTCTTAGCGTGGGCGCACATAACACTGTTATTACACAGCAGATATAGCGCACAAATTTGGTACAAGAGGATCTTCATATTCCCTCCCTCTTTCCCAGCAGAAATGTTGCCTCTGAATCTTGTCTATACTACAGAGTGTTGTCAATGCAAATTATGATGATAAAAAAGTGCTATAATTACAAAGCTTGTGCCTGGTCACACACCACTTGTGTTGCTGAAGCGCATCCAGAGTGAATGCTCTAGCATTGATAGTGAAAGCAGTGCAATGAGGGCAGCTAACCCACTGTGCAACTTGACACTTTGTCCCCCCAGTAGCTCAATCGCAGCGTATCCTGGGTGTGAGCTCATCTCCCATGGTGCAGTCATTTCCATCCAGTAATTCCATGGCAGAAGCAAGGGACACAGTGGAGAGGCGAGAGCGTCAGGATAGGTGGGTCTAAACACCTCCATCCCCACACCCCAAAGTAATAGTGTAAGTACTTTAAAATTAGCTCCTCTTTAAATAATAAGTCTGTTAAAAAGTTGCTGGCAACCATAACTACTCAAGCTCGGATGTCAGCATTCCTAGGCGGAGAAAGGCTGGGCTGGATAGATATTCCCCAGTTACTTGGTACTGTAGCAATCATTGTAGGGCTTCAGGAAGTGGTGTCCTTTCTGTGGAGTCACTACTGAATATATATTCCCATCACGGTATTAGGTGGGGTTATCCTATCAGAGGTGCTCTCTTTCAGAGGTCCTGACTATTCATGGCTCTTAAATATCCCAGGATTGTCTGCAGAACTAAGGACGTTAATACCAGTGTCCTGGCTAAATTACAGTTTGGTGGATTACATTTTCCTTAACATTCTCTTGAGGTTTCAGCTGGCTGTGAAATTCCTCACCTGCTGTCCTAAACCACTGTATATGGATGCTACCATCATTACAAATCAGTAGCACCGGTGGGAATGGAATCTTTCAGATCCAAAAATCCCCTACCAAACAGGTTACTACCACTCAGCTAAAGGAGAATCTCTGTTAATAGTTACTAGAATTAAGACTTTTCTCCTCTTTGTAGGTGAACAACTAAGGCTGACAGGATCGCATACACTTGGGCAGATCCGATGTTGCACCAGATGAGCACAGTTACATGCACACAACTGCACTGTCAAACAGCTGCCAAGGTTTAACTCAAGAGGTTTTTCAGCAGTGGGGAAAATTGATTTCAATACCCGTAAAGTTTATTATGCCATTTTTAGAATGCAAATTGTTACCTTTAAATGTAAGGCACCGTTGTTTATTATTACTCATTTTATTAGACTTATATCCACTGAAGAAATGCACACAGCTGGCATAATAAAAGGGATTTTTTAGTACTTCTATAACACCTGCCACCCAAAGACCTCGAAGGACTTGGAGAAAGTAAACAGAGTCCTGTGGCACTTTTAAAGACTAACAGATTTATTTATTGCATGAGCTTTCGTGGGAGAAAATCCCACTTCGTCAGACGCTTTGAAGATAGGAAAGTTACAGAGTGGGAGGAAATTAAATGCAGGGGAGTGTATGACATAGCATCAGGTCAGGCTGTAACAGCAAATCAAAATAGGTGTATTTATAGACTTGCCCCAAAATCACACAAATTCAAGAATCCTGACTTCCAGTCATCCATTCTAACCTATAGACCACACTGCTTCCCACAAATGACACTGACTTTTAATTTCACAAATGAAAACATCTCTCCAAACACTAATCCAGGGCTGAACGCTGTTTGTCAATTTGTGTGTGCATAGCACATTCCCTGCTGTTGGGGTAGAAGATGTACCGTATTTCACTAAACACTGGCTTTCTGTTCCTCACTCTGGTCTTCGGGGATAAGCAAACTGTGTACAGTTATTATATGCTCCCTGGCATATTTGCAAAGGAAGAATAAAGGGCAGAATTGAGCAAGAAATTACAGTCAGTTAATATAACAAGTTTGATAAGGGAAAATAAAGCAGACCATCATTTGTGAACATAATCCATGTTGCACTGCTGCAGCCTATCTGTGCTTTATAACCTTACATGGCAAAAGAAAGACCATATTAGAAAAAAGCTCATGGTGTAGAATTATGAAATCTTGTTAACGTCATTTGTGAATATCCTGCTATAATGGACTCAGTCTGGTATGCTCATTCTTTCCCTGTTCTTCTGTCTCCATTATTGTTATTATTTGGATTGCAGTTGCATCTAGATGTCCCAAATGAGATCAGGGTTGTGATATGCTAGGCGTGGTACACACATGAAGTGAAAGACAGACTTTGCTTTGAAGACCTTATCATCTAAATAGAGGAGATAAAGGAAGTTATCTCAGTCTTTACAGATGGAAAACTGAGGGAGACAAAGACTTTGGGCAAGTCCCTAAGTCACAAAAGAATTCAATGGCAGAGGCAGAAACAGAATACAAATCGCTGGACTCTCAACCCAGTGCCTTAACCATAATGCCATATATTCTTCCTCCCAAGTCAGCCATAGAGATATGTCCATCCACTTCTTTTAACGAGTCTCAGTACATTTACAGATATTGGGACTAGATTGGATCTCTTGGATTGGCCGGCCTAATTCCCAGCATCAAGCAAAAAAGGTTCTGAACTAATCTCCCCATAAATCTCTACTTATTATGTCACACTACAGTACCACAAGAGGCACAAGCTGTCTCACCCCTGATCCTTTTACCTTTTGGGGCTGCACCCTCCTTTGCTGAGTATTCTCATTGTGAATAATTCTCCTTATGAAGAGCTGTGACCGTGGTGAGTACAGAGGCAGAGTCGGAAATTGAAGATCTGCGTTTGTAGTTAGTAGGGGAGGCAAGAGAAGAAGCGGTTTTGTCTAGTAAGTCCCAGCTCTGCTGCTGTGTCTCCTGGGGCAAGTCACTTTGCCTCTATTTGCCCCCCCTCCCCCTTGTCTATTTAGACTGTAAGCTCTAGGGAGCAGAGACTGCCTCCCACTATGTGTTTGTGCCCATGTGATCCTTGATCTTGGCTGGAGCACCTAGGCACTACTGTGATACAACTCATGGAGACATTTGACTAAGCAAATGTTCTGTATGGTGTCACCTTAATGAGCTCAGTCTTACACTGGATGCTGCCATGCCGTGTAGGGGACACACGTGACAACATCATGTTCATGTTTCCTAAATTGCGGGTCCATCTTTGAGCAGTGATGGGCAACTATGACAAATGGTGCCTTGTTACATGAAGCAGAGTATTGCCTAGCAAGGAAACAGCTGAGATTAGTGACCCAGAACACCGACCTGGATTCAAACCAAAGTTTCCAGAAGTACCATAAGTCAGAATGTGCACGCTCAGCCACCGGACTGAAGTCAGTGTAAGCGAACAGCCCTTCCGGTGCAAACCTCAGTGAATGCTATCGCTAGTTCCACCACCCATGTTCTATTGATGTTGGGAATGTGGAAACTACTGCCATGGGTCCCTTTAGCCCAGCATCCTCTCTGATAGCAATCAATACAAGTTATCCTAAAGCAGGAATTCAAAATATACACAAAGTTAAGTACTTCATTGTGCAATAAAGACATTTTGTTTCCTGGCCCCAGCTGCTGACCCGTTTTTATCCTGATGCACAAGCATTGAAAGCCCTTTTACTATTTATCCTGCCAATAAATACTGTTCTTCAGCTATGTCTATATGTATCCTTCATTGGTGCTGGATAAGTGATGCAGAAATGTAACAATTCACACTACAATAGGTACCGAAAACATACAGTGCACCAGACTCTGGTTTCAGATCTTATGGTGTAAAACTGGGATAACGCCATCAAAATCAGAAGAGTTATCCCAAATTTGCAAAGGTACAAATCAGAACAGATTTTGGCCCATATTTCATATAGGGTTTACGCTCTAAGAATAAACGGTGAACAATGGAGTTGGCAGTTTAGAAGGAGTGCATCAAGGAAACTTTCTGGGACCAGCACTTCTCTGACACTCTGAAATGTTTTAGCAGAATCCTAGCAAAATCCTCTCTACATCTGCTTTGTACAGTTCAGAGCTGGTCCTTAGAGTGCTGGCACAGTTCACCTGTTTTCCACGCTGTAGTTTCTTGACAGCACCCACTCCAGGCTCCATAGCTCTCGAGGATGAACACCTATGTCTCTCTTCCTCCTGATTTAGATTCTTCCAGGCTGCACAACTCCCTGCCTAGATTATGCTATCCCTAGCAAGTCAGACTGTCTAAACATACCAGTTTCTGTGCTTTGTTTCTCTTTGAAGGCTATGAACAGCTCTTCCTAAGCAAGCACATTTAGTCTTTAGGTGAAGGCATTACAGAGAAACCATTAAAAACAGTAAAAAACATATGTGAATAAGTTTACCAGAGATCATCCACCAATGCCAACGAGGACTCTGGTAGGACCTCACCAAGGGGTTTTTCTGCGGTTACCAGTTTCAGAATGATGTTAGCTCAGAACCAGCCTATCCATGAACAGTTCAGTCTTTCCCTTTCACAAGTTGGGGCTTTGATCTTCAGATTCTGGAATAGGTAATCAGCAGATGGCAGTCCTCTCAAGGTATAGCTTCAAAAGCCTGGAGTTTAAGTGATCATCTTAAGAGATCTCTTCTTTCTTCAGAGAAAGGAACAAATCCTATCCAAAGGAGGCCAGCACCATCATAAAAATGTTCTTTGACTTCTGTGCTGTCCTATTGAATTTTCATTTGTTTGAACCCAGACAACTGTTGCTCTCAAACTGTCATTCATTGCCCTGGCGGGGCTTATTTTTAGTGGCTTCTGGGTCCTGTGCTTGCGATGTGCATTCTTCCATTTTATTGCTCCAGTTTGGCTGAGGACCATAAAGACTGTGCTGTCCCCATTACTTAGCTACACACCTCACTTTGCTGATGCCAGAGATTACAATGTGCTACCTGTTATCACTCCACAGGTGCATATCCACACCCATAATCCCTTCCATACAGGACTGGAATGCATTGCTTGTGCCATACACACACATAACCCAGATTATAGTGCATTGCCTGCACCACACACAGAGAGCCACATAAACCACACATTTGGGTGAAGTTTAGATCCAGATCTGAGATTAAATCCTACCTCCCTTGAAGTCAATGGGAATTTTGCCATTGACATCAAGGGAGGCAAGATTTAACCCCATGTGTTCACAGTTCTGGCTCATATGCAGCATTAACAGATTTAGGTGAGTTACCGGTAATTGAACACAGGATTTTAAAACTTGACTTTAAGACCCATTGGCTATGTCTACACTTGTTAAATTAAGTCGACTTTAACCAAGTTGACTTAACTAAGTTGACTTTAAGTCGACTTAGTGTGTCTACACATAAAAATGAAGTCAACTTAAAGGGGAACTTAGAAAGTTGACCTAGAGCGTCCACACTGGACGCCTAGGTCGACTTCTAGGGGCTTAGGGGCACCTAGGGGAAGTCCACAGGGGCAGGGGGGGCACCCCTTGCCCAATGCCAGGGGGCTCAGCCTTTGCCCCATTGTACCTAGGTACAATGGGGCAAAGGGGGACAGGGACCCTGGCAGGGCATAGGGGCAGGGTGGGCAGGGCTCTGCCCTGCCCTGTGGGGGGGCATGCCAGGCTCCTCCTGTGCCCCCCCCCCAGCAGGGAGGGCATTGGTGTAGCCCTGGGGTAGCCCTAAATCAATTTAGGGCTACCCCACATATACACTGGCTTAAGTCAACTCTAGGGAGTTGACTTAAGCCTTAGGTCTAATAGAAAGGTGGTGTTATAAAGTCGCCTTAATTTTAATTAAGTCGACTTCATTTTCCTTGAGTCCACTTAAGCAAGCTGCTTAAGTCGACTTCAGGAAAGTGTAGTGTAGACGCAGGGTAAATTAAGTCGACTTAAGCAAGTTTAAGTCGACTTAATTTACCAGTGTAGATGCAGCCATTGTGTACAGTTCACATGGAGCATGCAATCACAACCAAATGCATCCCTAGCACAAGCTCAAATCAATAGGTTTACACCAGTAATGAATTTGGCTCACTAATTTAACACCTTGTTGACAATTTCCAGAGGGGTAGCCGGGTTAGTCTGTGTACAGCAAAAACAACGAGAGTCCTGTAGAACCTTAAAGACTAACAGATTTCTTCAGGCATAAGCTTTCGTGGGCTCCAACCCAGTTTGTCAGATGCACCTTCCATTTAAGGTGCCACAGGACTCTCTTTGTTTTTACCATGCTGACAGAAACTTTTTAAAGGTTCATAGCAATATGTGCATACTCACATGGTTTTCTCCCCAATGGAATATGGACCTGAAAGATCCAAATTAGTGAAGGGATGTGTGCATTGTCTAGCAGCGGAAATGGTAATCTGGCTCTCAGGACAGCTGAGGAGTTCTAGTCATCCATCTGCTACGAACCTGCAAATGGCTGCAAGCAACTCATTTCACCTCTCTCTGCCTCTTCCTCCCTTTCCAAAGGGGTAGCCATGTTAGTCTATTGTAGAAAGACAACAGAGTCTTGTGGCACTTTTAAAGACTAACAGATTTATTAATCGCATGAGCAAAGCTCATGCGATTAATAAATCTGTTAGTCTTTAAAAGTGCCACAAGACTCTGTTGTCTTTCTTCCTCCCTTTGTAAGTCACCTCTGTTTACACAAACAAGGAGTCCTGTGGCACTTTTAAAGACTAACAAATTTTGCTGACCTAGACTAACAGGGAACTTGTCAACATGCCAGGCTCTGTTTACACAGTAAGCTGGTCAGAGCGAGAATGTCTCTCACGATGAGTGTGCACAGCACCTAACCTAGTGAAGCTCCAGTTCTGGTTGAGTCTTGTGGGCTGTATGGTACGGATGCCAATAAAATAATATGACAGGCTGAAAAGCATGGCACATGCTCTCTGGGCTGAATTTCATATGAGCTTTGCCATTTCAAAGCCCAGTCTTCCAACAGGGCAAACCCAGAATTCTCACTCAGGACTAGGGACACGCCAGGTGTGACCTTTCAATTAGCTCCTGTTTGTCCAAGAGACAGTCTCAGAACAGGGGTTTTTTTAAGGCGGGTAACAGCGATTCTTCCCCGGAGAGACGGCCGTGTGCATGGGACTGAAACTCTTCCAAGTGTCTGCTGATGTGGGATTTTCTCATGCGATAAATAAATCTGTTAGTCTTTAAAAGTGCCCCAGGACTCCTTGTTTGGTGTCCTAAAGGGCTCACCTTCGGGGCGGGGCACCAGCTGCGGGCTTGGCAGGAGGGAGATCCAGCCCCCGTGAGGACGGGGGAGGTTGGGAGAAAGGAGGAGATCCCACCCCCTGTCCCGCCCCAGTGCGGAGGGGTGGGATTCCGGGCGGAGCCGGTGGCCGGCCAGTCTCTGGGCGGAGCTCTCTTCTCCCCAGCCACGGTCCGAGCCACCCGCGCCGCGAGCAGCAGAGCATGGAGCGGGCAGCTGCCTGAGCAAGCCCCCTGGCGGCAGCATGAGCTTCCCGCGGCCCCTGCGGCGCTCGGTGAGCCTGAGCCCGGCCCGGACCCTGCGGCTGGTGGTGCTGGGACAGGGCGCTGTGGGCAAAACAGGTAGGACCCCGCCGGCCTCTGCCCCCCTCCTCGCCAGGCAACTTCCCGGCGCCGGGCGGGGAAAGGCTCCGGCTGCCCCCTCCGAGCTACGCGGACTGTGCCCTACGCGCTGTATGGACGGGATCCTGGCCCCGGGCTGTGGGTCAGCGCCCTGGCAGGGACTTTTCCACCCCTCGATGCTGTCAGGGTTTGCAAGTGGCCGGCCTTTGTTTGTGCCCTGCATTGCACAGAGCACTTTCCCTCCGCAGCCCAGCAGGTGTTTTATGGCTTCTCGCGCAGACACGTGCGCTTGGGTGCGGGAGTAGATCCCTTTCCCCGCATGGGGACTCTGCTGTCGATCCGCTGCGGATGTAAACTGGGCTGGGGTGGCGGTTAGTTTCAGGCAGTCATGGCTACTAAAAGAAGCGCTGTACAGGAGCGGGGACTGGAGGTAGTAAACACAAAAGTTCTCATTGGAGGTGCTGAGTTTCCACTGACTCCTGCTGGAGTAAGGGTGCTCAGTGCTTTTGAGAATCATACCCGAAGTGCTTTTTGGCCCGTGTTCCGCTGCCTGCAGAAATGGTCAGCTGGGCTCAGGGGAAAATACAGACTTGTGGATCAGTGTCACATCTTCTAACCATATGAAAGATGTTTTTCAAAAAGGAAAATCTAAATGCCAGGTTAAACTCCATCAGATACTCTGAATGCCCTGCCTGTGTTGAGTAAATGAAAGCAAGCAACCCGTTAACATCCTTTAGTTATAAGTTTCGAGTTGCTTTGTTTTGTTTTAGGTCCAGTGATTTTCATTGAACTTTTAAGTGACTTTCTTTAAGCTGAGGTTTGGATAGGTTTGTGAACTAATAGCTAGAGGCAGTGAGGACTAATAGCTAGAGCAGTGAACTTGGTCTGGGTGTCTGTCAGGGACCTCTGTTCTACTCCTTGTTTTGCTATTGACCTGCTGTGACTTTAAATGAGTTACTCCTTTTCCCCTGCTCCCATTCATCTGCCTTGCCCTTTTAGATTGTAAACTCTTTGGGGCAAAGGCCATCTTCTACTATATGTTTGTTCAGCACCTAGCACAATGGGATGAGAGCCTATAGGACCTTTTGTAAACCTACTAGTAATATAGCCCATGAAAGCTTATGCCGAAGAAAATCTGTTAGTCTATAAGGTGCCACAGGACTCTCGCTGTTTTTGCTGTATACAGACTAAGACGGCTACCCCTCTGGAAATTACTACTAGTAATGGGAGATACAGGCTTATGCTGGTAGAGGCATATTTTATTTCTGTTACTGGGGATCAGTGCTGGCAGTTAAAATACAAAATTCCACATTAAATTCCGGGAAAGTGTTGTGGTTATGTTGGGGTGGGGGAGAAAGATGGCAAGTTTCAGAGAACATTTCCCCATCATTTATTTGCCCACTCCAGATGCAGCACCCCTGTGACTCGTTCACAGCCAGTATGGAGACTTTGCTTTGGCTGCAGATGCTCTGATAGTTGTTCCTTTCCACTGAATTTATTACTTTGTAAACTGATGATTCCCCCCTTTTTTTTGGTCAGTGAAAAATCATAGTTTTTCATTGTTAAAAGGAGAGTGAAATAATCTCTTGGAGTTAACATTTGAATTTACATGTATGATTTTTTAAAATTTGTTTTGATTTCAACGTATAAATATGAGAAGATTGCCAAGCCCAGGCCCTAAGCGGTTGTGGTAAGAGAATTAAAAATGCAATCCAACTAAGACCAAAAAACACAACCAAAAAAATCCAGCAGTAGCAAAGCAGCAGTCTCTATCCACCCAGAAAAGAAGGCAAACCACAACACCTTCATTTCAGCATTCATAAAATCCTAACCCCTCCCACCAAATAAATACACACACTCTATACCGCTGCCAGATAGACAGGCTTTGCAACAGGTTTCAAAAGTCAGCACCACATTCAGGCTATTTCAGACCAGGAAAAGAAACACCAAATTGGAGGGAATCTCATAGGAAAACATCCTGCCAGCAGTTCCTACTATGAGCCACAGTTGCAACAAAGATGACACCTGAATGTGGCTCTGATGTGGGTGTGTTTGAGTGTCAAAAGCCCTGATCTCCCAAGTTTCATGTGGGCAGAGCCTGCTGGGGCTCCACGAAGGGAGGGATCCTCCTGCGCCCAGCTGCTTGTAGGATTGGGCCCTGCATGTGGTATTCCTGCCAGGACTGAGTAATTGGAAGTGGGAAGAGCAGATGGAACAGTAAACGATATAGTCACATGAAGTGTGTTCCATGCAGCAGAATGTTGGTAAGAAAACCCCGCAAACCAACTGCTAGGCAGTCTCATGCCTTTGAAGCTGAACAGCTCTGCTCCTCTCATGCAATTTAGTATCTCATCAGCTGTAACACATGAGAAAAGTGTAGCAGAGAGAACAAATTCCAAAGGGGTAGCCGTGTTAGTCTATTGTAGAAAGACAACAGAGTCCTGTTTAACTAGATGCCAGGGGATTTCAGGCTGCCTCTTGCTGTAATTAAAGGGGTGGTTCCTGTTTTCCATTTAAATTGATCCCAGAAAGAATTATTACCTTCTGTTAAATGCCTGGAGGGGGTCCTTTGTTTTAAAAGATCAAAGTGGACTGATGCACTTGAAAGGTTAACGGCTGTTGCCTTGTCTGCAGTGGGGATTTGCCCTGGTTACACCCATCACTACATAGTAGCAACAGTGTAAAGCAAAGTTATATCTACACTGCCAGCTCAGAGTGAGCCTCCCAGTCTGGGTGTACAGGCTTGAGGCTCACATAAAGGGGGCCAAAATAGCTGTGTGGACATTGTAGCACTGGTGGAAACTTGGGCTAGTTACCTAGGCTTGGACCCACCCTGCTTCTGAGCTCAGGTGGCTAGCCCAGGCCTTTGCTGGTGCTGCTGTGTCCACATTGCTTTTTCATGCTTTTAACATGAGGCTCACTAACACAAGGCTGTCTGCTCAGGCTAGGAGGCTTGCTCGCAGCTGCAGTAGCCATGAGATGCAGTGGTGCAACTTAGCCCAGTTTCAAATAGGGGGTCCAATTGCATTGGTGTCAATTATGGCTTCTAGTGTTTTTGCATGTCTACATTATGCTCCACTGCACCAGTGTCTGAATTCCCCTCTCAAGTCTAGACCTCATTCCTATGGCTTTTTTCCATACCCTGTGCTATTGCCACACCATGTGAAAATAAGTCAGTTTTTCCACAATGATACTAATATCTTGCTTACTCTTTAGTTTCAAAATACAGGGCATGAAAGTAAATAATTGGGCAGCATCCTTAGAGACTGTAGATATGGTTGGGAGTGGTATCTCCCAATTGCTTGCGTTTGAATAATTATTTTGAAACATTGCTTGGACAAAGTCAAAACTCAGAAGTCCCACCGAGTTCTCTGTTGTTGTTTTTCTAATAAGTAGAGTCCTCTGGCACTTTTTCTGGGGCTTGATTCACACTTCAGACTGTGCTGTTCATTAACACTCAGCTGTCACAATTTTAGGATATTAGCAGAGCTCCACAGTTAAATTAATATCCCAATGTTCACTAGCAAATAAGATCACCCTCTGTCTTCTGTTTAGGGGTTAAGACCTAAAAAAGTTTAATGACAACTCCCTCAGACTATTTATTATTATTTGTTTTTGCATTATAGAACCATTTTGAGGTCCCAGTTGAGACCTAGGCCTCATAGAACCAGGTGCTGTACTGAGAGACTGTTCTTGCCCTGACCATTTTATAATCTATAAAGGGACAGGAGAGGCAAAAGAAATATTATCCCCATTTTGCAGATGAGAACACGAGGTGCAGACTCAGTAACTTGCCATAGCTCGCAGGGGAAATCTATAGCAGTGCTAAGATTCGAACCCATGGCTGGTGAGTCTAATGCCTTAACCACAAGACAATTCTTCCTGCCTTGTTTGGATTTAAACATCTCCTGCATTGTTTGTAACCCACATGCTGGAGCACTGTGTTAGTGCATGAAAACCAAGGAGTGAATAATTCTTGTCATCCAAGCTGAAAAAGATGTAAAGACGAAACGAGGACCACGAATGGAGAAAAATGAATTAGAGCGAGCGTGGGTGAGATAGTATCTTGTACTGGACCAACTTCTGTGAGTGAGAGAGATGGGCTTTAAAACTGCACAGAGCTCTTTGACAGCCCTTTGTAACACAAAAAGCTTATCTTGAGTTCACCAACAGAAGTTGGTCCAGTAAAAGATATTATCTCACCCAGCTTGTGTCTCTAATATCCTGGGACCAACACAGTTGCAACAGTGCAAATGAAAAATGAATTCAATTTTCAAAACCCCCTTGGTTTCAATCGCCTGAAGTGCTATTAACAGCTCTTCCCCACATCCCTTCCCACCAGCCTGATTTGTATTTTGACAGAACTGTGTCCCTTAAATTAGAAGCCAGGCTCAGAGAGCTAGCAGAGGCACTCCTTGTGAACCCCTTCCACTTGCAGTAGCACTTAAAATCTTGAGAGACGGCTAACAGTGCATTTAAAGAAGGAAAATAACCCACTTCTTGGAAATAATGTAACTGTTAACCCTGTGATGTAGTTGACTGGAATCCTCAATGGTGAAATATTGTGACCAGGACAAAAGCATGTTCAAAGCCATTGCAGAAAGTGTGAGTGGGACAAGCTGTGTCTGGATCTGAACATTATCAAAGTTAGAGGTTTGGATATTGCAATACAAAGGTTACCTGAAAAGCTCATAAATTCAGAATATCCAAATCCTTTAATGTGTGTTTGCTTCCACCTCTCATCCTGCCCCATATTTTCTGCTGTTTAATTTCACCACTAGCCAGTGTAACCACAGTCAGATTTCACATGAAGGCGTTGTTTATGAAGGATTATTACGTGACTAACAGATGTCACGAACATGTTGCAGCAGACATGAGTAACAAGTGATGTAGAGGACCCATTGCACATTGTGGTGTTATAGATGGCTGTAAACAATCATTACAAGAAACCTGTCGGTCTTGACAACAACCAGTTAACCATTTATTAAAACAGCTCTTAATAATGTATTACTATGGGACCTTCATATGAAGTGTGGCCATGTCCGCTCTCTAAATCCTCCTCTCTGAAATGTCACTTAGGTACAAGGTGAACAAAAATGGTCTGAATGTGGATCCCCATCTTGTCATGCCTCTCTGCCCTCATCCACTTCTTTTTATTGGCAACTTCTGTTGTGTTCTTGTACCCAAGCCAATTTTTAATCAGTTTAATTTGTTCTCCTCCTTAATAAAGTACCACGGGTTCCAGCTTTGGGAGACTGCCTAGTGCTTGCCACAGTATCAGGCGCTTCCAAGTAATCAGGCTTGATTTGTTCCATCGTCTCACCCTTTCTCTGACAAATCAATAATGTCCTTAAAGATGAAAGTAAGTAGCTGCAGCAGAATCCATCTTTTAGGGATCCCCATTGGGCAGTTTTATTAATCTTAAGTATATTTCTGCATATGTGTTCTCTCATCAGTAATTACAACACAGAGGAAATGAAACTAGAAACGTGTGAAACTCCTTGGATTTTTCCCCTCTTCTTTATCAAATAACAATAGTCACTGTGGCAGATAACACAAGGTTATAGAGACCCCAGAAAAATTATTCAAAGTATTAAAAATGAGTATCAGAAGCTTATTGTGTAGTAAAGATAAACCAGGAGGTGATGGACCGATTTAAAATTCACACTGGTGTTAAAGCAAGCTGCAAGGTTGCATCTTCTCCTCCTCCATCTGGTTTGGAGTCGCTGTTGATTTTGTTATGTGATAGACTCTCAGTGTAGAAATGGGCACTGCATGGATAAGTGGTGAGATCTGAGATGTAGACTGGGCAGACTGTATCTGTCTTATAAATAAAATTGAAAATATACAGCAAATATGATTGCCACCTGCCCAGGCTTTCCTAGGATCCACCCTTTTTTGGAGGTTGCTGTCCCAAGAAATCTGTCAGTAGGGTTGTCACTTGTCCCATCTTTTCCAGGATTGTCCCTCGTTTGAGGTAACTGTCCTGAATGAGATGATTAGGATGTCCCAGTTTTATGTTCTTGCAAATTCTGCCAAGAAAAGGGTTCTTATCAATAAATCAAAGACAGAAGTTATAAAAATTAATTTACCTATGAATCTATTTGGAAAATGAAACCTGGAAAACTGTTCATAGATGTACTTACTTATCTGAGTAGCATCATACATGATACTGATGATTGTGTTTGATGTTAAGTCCAGAATAGGAAAAGCAAGTACTATATTTCACAAACTCCATACAGTATGGAAGTCCAGTGTGATAAGCAAAACTACCGAACTTAAGATCTTTAGAAGCAACCTCCTAAATGTCTTTCTATATGAATGAGTGTCTTGGAAAGATAATAGATCCATCCAATGCAACTGAACCGCCTTTAATTGAAGGTGTCTGCATAGAATATTCAGAGTAAAATATACTGATAGAATAAGGGCTTGTTTAAATGAACTCTTAGTTGGCAACTTGGAGTGCAAATCCACCTCATGCTAGCTGGCCATGCACTAAGTGTCCACATGGATCCAGCTGTTGCACACTAAAGGTTCCTGAGTTCACATTACTGTTCAAAGCAGGAGTCCATTTCTCATTCTTGGACAAAATAAAAATCTTCTCCCTCTCAGAGCTCCAGCACAACTCCTTCCTTATCAACTGTAGTGTTGTTGCTATTCTGAGCTCGGTATGACAGATCCAGCTGTAGGGCTCGCTCCTGTTCCATTGAAGCCAGTTGGACGTTTGCCTTAGAATTGTATGGGGGCAGGAGCAGATCCTTATTTCTCTCTAAGCCCAGACAAGGCAGAATCAGGGCTCTTTAAAAATCCTTTTTGTTTGCACAGTCACTTCCCTGCTCCAACGTTTTTTCTAATTCAGTGACCCATACCCTGATTCCTGCAGCTCTTTCCCAGTGGGAAATCTGGTGAACCATATTCCCTAATGGCTGAAGTGTCCAGAGTTTCTGCTCCATCTAGGCCTTAGCCACCAACCTCCTCTGCAGAGCTGCCTGTCTCCAGCAGATCACCCACATTCTTGACCTTAATGTCCTGGTAATTATCCCTTCCCCTATAGAGATTATCTGTAATGTCCCACTTCGCTTTCTGTACCTTCTGCTCTGGCTGGCTCTGTCGGTATTGAACTCTGTGTTTGTACGTCTAGTAGTAAGGCAGTACTTTCTAAACCTCTGCTTTATGCTGACTCCCCCATTACCCATAAAGCATATAATCATCATGATCATTTCCGCCATGTAAGTATGTGCTTTGCTAAGTTCTTGTGTGTAATGTGGCATATAGATTCCTTTTCCGGTGCCCCCTCAGTGGTTTCCGACTCCTGGCAAAGCGGAAGCTCTCCATCCCACACTATGTCATTTCTCCACCCTGATGTTCAGATTTCTATTCTATCTTTTCTGCTGTTCCTTGCTAAACAATGAACCAGTGAACTTCCCGTGTCTGTTCTTAGCCTCCCCTGTGTTGTACTCAACTGATTTCTTTTGCCTTACCCACCAGTTGCTTTCCCCCACCAGTGTGAACCCTGATCTCATCTTGCTGCAGCCTTAGTAAGGCATTTCTGGGACACCACAATAAGTACCACCTGGCTGGATCTCTAAAACACCTCCTCCTTTGGGCTTTAGACTTGGCCTCAACCTAAGGTGACCATATTCCAAAGGGAAAATTGGACACTGTGTGGGGCTGTCCCAAATTGCCACCATGCCACATGGGGCTGGCCTGAGCTGCTCACTGGAGCCCTTCCTGCCCCTCACCAGAGCCCTGCCCGGGCACTCCCTTCAGCATGTGCATTTGTCCTGTTTGCTCTTGCTAAGTTGCCCACTTTAGCCAAAGAATCGGGATGGGTGGGACAGAGCTTAAAAAAGGGGTGATCCTGGTGAAAACTGGATGTATGATCCCCTACCTCCATCTCTCCATTACCACAGATGTGTGGTTGAAGGAAGAGCTCCTCTGTATTCCATAATAGGACTCTGGAGCAGCTGAAACAGAGCCACACCTCTTCCCTCCCACCAGCACACCAATCCCTATGATCCTCCTCTCCTGTCCTCTGAGATTGCTGGGGAGCCATTTGTGAGCATGCCCTGATTCCTATTTACTCTTCACTGCATTTATCAGGCACCCTGGGACTAATAAGATCGTGACTCAATGTGAAAGTTGTCTAGCTAGATCTCCATTGAAGTCAACGGAAGTGATGCTAGACCAGTGCTGAGTGCTTCTGAAATTGCCACCCTCAATGGGAATTTTTTCTGTTGTACTGTTAATGGCTTTAGTCTAGCTACCCAGTATAACCCATTTTTACTCTAGGCATAGGTGCTTACCTGCACATCACATGGAAGAGTGATTGCCATCTGATGGCTGTTTCATGCCCTCAGTCAAGTTCCTGTTAGACAGTAATCAACATTGCAATCGAAACACTGAGACAACAGACATCTAAGGAGTCTCCATATCCACTTAGTGTTTGGACTCTAGAGTAAACTATCCTGTCACCTCTACAGCATATCCTTCCAGGTCAGGGAGCAGGAACATGGGTGGTGTGAAGAAGCCTGTTCAGCTGCAGCCCGCACCCCTGTTCTGTGGCAAAAGACAGTCTGAATTTCTAGACTTGCGGCACTTGATCACACAATTTCTAGAAAGAGTCTTTCCTCCTTCCTGAATGCCCCCATACTGTAGCCAGCTGAGACATTCAAACACTCAGAGGAAGCAAGTTAGCAAGAACCTGGTTCTCCCCACTGCTGGGGCGGGTGTTGTCTAGGAATCTCCATGTGACATCTGCTTCACCCAGGGGACTGGCTTTGTCACCTAGTAACCCTGTGCAGCAAACTCTGAAGAGGGATATATTTAGTTCCCAGTCTACTGTACTTCACCTTTATCAAGCCTGTCATTTCACTTGGGTAGCTTCTCTTGTAGCTTGCCCCTTTTCAAACCTGCTTTAGGGTTAGTGTCTTGTTCAGAGCAAATGTGGAAAATATGACAAAACCCAGTTGTTTTCTGTGGCTCGGGGAAAGAGAACAGGGCAAGTGGAGTGTCTGGAGGGAGCTAATGACCCAGCGCTCCTGCAGTAGGTTTCCCATGGTTCAGCTGAGCATTAAAATGGACACAAAGGATTGGGGTCACCTGCTCCCTTTTCCAGGAAGATGGCGTATTTGGACGAGAATGGTTTAATTGCACACATTCCTCTTCTGGGACTTTCCCACCCACCACTCTCAACTGAGTGATTTCATCTGTTACTGCTTCATGTAAAAAAAGACATTATCACAACCACCATTCCAGTATTTGTGAAAGGCCAAAACGAAGTGCCACTGGGGATCTGTGCCTAGATATGCCTACGCCGCATTTTGGGTAGGGTGACCAGATGTCCCGCTTTTATAGGGTCTCTCCTGATATTTGCAGTTTTTTCTTATACAGATGCCTATTAACGCCCTTCCTCATCCCAGTTTTTCACATGGGCTATCTGGTCATCTTGATTTTTGGGGAGGAATAAGCTTCCCAGCCTGGGTTCACAGACTTGGGCTAGCCTGGCTCGGGATAACACTCTAAAAACAGCTGTATAGACAGCGCTCACTCTGGCTGGTATTCATCCACTGAAGCCTAAGGAAGGATCAAGCTAACACAGCCCTTCCCTGTGCTGGGGAGAGACATTCCAAGGCATAAAGGCAGCCTGTGTGTGGCATGTGAGATGTGACTGCAAACAGGAGAGGGAGGAGAAAGGCTCTGGGCTACATTTCCAGCTATTCCTTGTATTAGCCCTTCTGTCTTACTCTTCCCTACCCTCCACTCTCTCTGTTCTTAAACTTAAATATTCATTAATACTCATTTTGTTGTATGTCTCATTTAAAGGGACATTTCAGAGTGTAAGTAGGACCTGGCTTTGAACTATTTTCCCCCTTCTGTTTGCCAAGCCCTCATAACATCTACATAAATAGGAATACTGTTGTGCTGTCTCACTTTAAATTGAGCCTTTGACACATTTAATGTGAATCTAGAAGGCTATATGATTTGTGTTGAGTATATTTAACTTAAGAATAAAAGGTTCAATGAACAGTAATGGAAATTCATCAGATTTCCCCAGGTGCAGGGTGTCTGCATCTTGATGTGACAAATCAAGATCTCGCTGTCCTGCCAAAGTGTATGCACGTGCTAAACTTTGTGACCAGTTAAAGTAGCCCCAGTGAAATCACTTGAACTACTCACCATGCATGAAGCTAAGCAAGTGCAGGATTGGGGTCGGAGAGCGCTCATCAGAATAGTATCTGACTTCTATGTTATACGCTCTTGTTCAGTTGCAAGTACAAGATCCAGTGCAAGAGTTTATGTGTGAAATTCTGCATTGTGCAAGAGGTCAAACTAGAGTGATCATAATGGTCTGTTCTGGTCTTAAAAAAAAAAATCTATGGGTGAAATCCTGTCTCCATTGAAGTCAGTGCTGCTTCTCTGGGCAAGCTATGAAATGTTATTTTAAAATGGTCTGTGCACTAATCATAATGGAGAGTTTATGGAAATAAGCGGCATTTGAAATAGCTGATGAAGCAAAAGCTATAGATCTCAGTGATAGCTCTGCTCTTCGAGAACTTGTCAAATACCACAAGTCTTGCTATATATTTACACAGTTTCATTTTCTGTTGATATTGCATCTGGAAGCAGGTGAAATATTTTTGCACAAATGCAAGGGTTAAGAGAAGCACTATGAGGCAGGATGGGCCAAATCCACCCCAAAAATACATTGCCAACTGAAATTATTAGGATTGCCCAGGGTGTAAATTAGGCCAAAATGTAGTCCCTCTATGTAGTTCTGTGGTGAGACACTCTCAATAGATTTTAAGGCCAGAAAGGACTATTTTGATCACCTCATCTGACCTACTGCAAAGCGCAAGTCATGGAATTCTACCCAGGGACTCCTGCACTCAGCCCAGCAATTTGTGATTTCATGTAGAGCATAGCCTGTACAAACACAAGCCCCCCACCCAGCCCCAGCCGAGGTTGGATATCTTTCTAAAGTGGCTCTTGTATAAAAACAGCTTTGGGCCATGCCCACCCAGTTTCTTACCCAGCAATCAAGAGAACAGACGGTTGGCTACATTCTGAACTCATCTATTTGTTCTAGTCAGTTATTCTCATACCAGGGTACAGAGAAGCACAGGGTTAAGTGCGTCTCTGCTCTTCTGTTCACACACTGGCAAGTCATGACTTTGGATTTGGGCAGACAACTGCCTGCTGGTCAGTGAAGAGTCACCATCAAATCCTGTCCAGTCTCCCTGCTACCTTTAAGCCTTATGGTTGTTGGATGTTCAGTCTTCAGACTTCCCCTGGGTACTAGAAATCAGTCTTGGCCAAGCTGCTATTTTAATATGCCCTTCCTTGCCTCATAGCTTTTCAGGTGGCAGCATTGCCTAGTGTGGGAAAGAGACATTGTTCTCTGTTTCATAGTGTGTACTGCTGCTCATGGTTAAGCTTTGAAATAGCTTCTTCAGAGAGCCTGACTAGTTCACACCCAAGTTACTAGAACACCTGGGTGGAATAAAAAACCTCCTCCCACTATTTATGCTGAGCCTGAACCTGTGCTCTGGACTGGAGGACATCCTCACTATGGGGAAATGCACTTAGAGAGGAGCAAACTCATCAGAGCCCTCTGTCTCAGTTCATCAATGTTTGCTAAGTTTGCTTTGTTGACCACTCCTAACTTTCAGGGTGTTTTTTTGCTTTGTTTTTCTCCAATGCAGCTCTAACTGTGAGGTTCATCACCAAGAGGTTCATTGGGGATTATGACCCTACCCTAGGTAAGCAAGTATTTATTATTATTGTTATTTATTTGTGTTACGGTGGTGCTGAAGGACTCCAATGCACTAAGTGCTGTATAAAGTGTGATAACTCCTCTATTAAATATATAATCTGGAAGCTTCTTGGTGTCTGGGTTGTTTTTTGGGGACAGAGGCTTTCAGCGCACAGAGCCAAAAGTACCTCATGATTTTCAGTGTCCTAACTATTGGGTGTGTCCAATTTGAGCACCCTCCTTCTGAAAATCAGGTCCTGTTAAAGTATCTCAGGGCCCCCAGAATCACCAGTCACTGAAAACATAGGCCATTATGTCTAATCCATGTTATCTACTGGACAGTGTTTTTGGGGATGGGTAGGAGAATTCCTCAGCTTTGCTGTATTTCATTGAAGAATGGCTGCTGCCTAGTGGAAAACTCAGAGAAGAATTTGGTGTAAAAACAGCCCTGCTAATTCCCAGTGTATCTTGTATTTTCTTGAGTTTGCTTCCACATTTGTTATGACTAGTACTATTTAGCACAAAAGCAAATCTATTTTCTTTTGGGAGTTCCTCCATGCTTGCTGCTTATTCCCTCACTTAAGTGGATCTTCTTAACATTACCAAATATTTATACTGTGCTGTAAATATACCCAGTGCTTCAGGGAGTGACTGGTTCCTAGCCCCAAAGAGTTTACAATCCAAATGAGGCAAGAGAGGATGGACTTGAGGAAGGGAGAGGGGTTTTGGAAGACAGAGTATAACAGGTCAGTGTGACACAAAATCTGAGTCTTTGAGATAGGAATAGGGGACAAAGGCAAATGAGGGTTGGGAAGAACACAGGGGTCTAGGGGGAATAAGAGCAAAGATGTAAGTAGTGGGGGAGGTTAAATAAAGCTTAAAGGTCAGGTTGAGGTTGAGTTTTATGTAGAAGTCAATGGAGGGATTTTAAGGATGGGAGCAGATGGTCTGGGAGGGAAGATGGCTTTAGCAGCTATGTGAACAGACTTGGGCCATCAGCAGAAATGTTTACAGTCATTGGGGCAGGGACAAAAACTCAACAGCTGCGATGTCACAAATCAGAAAATTACACCACCAAGTGGGAAATCACACTCAGCCTTGATAGCAGTTGACAGACATTAATTAATGCCCACAATACCTTGTCACAAAGTATGTAGGCAAATACTGTCCCAATGATCAATGGCAGAAGCAGGAATAGTATTCAAAGCCAAGATTTTCAAAACTAGGTGCCCAAAGGTAAGCACCTATATATGTAATCTTCTAAATAGGAGCTTGATTTTTCCAAAGTGCCATGTACCCAGCAGCTTTCATTGCCTCCCATGCAACTTGTGTTCGTGAGTCCACCCTGTGATCCATCCAGTAGACCATTTGGCCTCCTGGAATCATAAGCAAGAACAAATAAACTCTTGAGGGGCAAAGTTCCTGTTTTCATATGCATGTTCCTATTAATAAAGAATGGGGAAAAGAAATCCTGGAGATCTTTCTCTCTCTCTCTGTATGCAGAATTGTTGCTAAGCAGAATGTCGAGTTGTTGAATTTATTTCCTGGAGATATTAGTGAAGCTTTCAACAGTTCACTCTATATTTTATGTTGAAAGAAAAGTACAGATAAAAGCATCTGTGCAATTTTTATCTCTTGTTTAGAAAGCAAGATTTCCTCCTATTCCATTTGTAATATGAGCCAGAATGTGGGCAAGCTAAAGGGTGTGGATTAGCAGCGCCAGTGGGGCTGACAAGCATCATTAAAATAAATTATTTTTAAAAATAGCTTGAAAGGATGCATAGCTTTTAAGTCCCTCTTTGTAAGCAGTGAAATCGCCTTCATTCTCTTTCTGTCCCTTTTGTTTCTAGCATTCTCCTATCACTGCTCACTGCTGTCTCTCCCACCCTTGTGTTGCCAATGGAACAAAGGCTGACCTGGTTTGGATTTTGTTTGTTTTTTTTCTTTAATTTCATGTCCACGTCCCTGACTCAATGGCCTTGCATGAGAGGTCAGGGCCACATGTGGGGCTATTTTGGGGCAGATGGGATCCATCTCCAGAGAACTTAAAACCACCATACGACTCGCACATGGATGTTTCAACTTTCCATTTGCTAAAAATAGGGGGGAAATCAGTGTAAATAACTCTCGCACTGCCATCCCAAGCTGCGCCAGTCAGTTCAGAAAAATTACCCAGAATGCTGCACACCAGGAATTCTGGGCCCCATACCTAGAAGGCAGCATGCCCCAACCAATACAAAACAGTGCCATTGTAGATGTAAGGCAAAACCTTCCCACAGTGCTGCATTTACAGCATAGACAAGCTCATAAGAAGTTAGAGCATTTGGATTATAGACACAAATTGATGTAACTCTCTGATGTAGTCAGGATTTGAGGGGTGGGAGACCGTAGACAGGTGGGCATCGAAAATGAGGTGTTTCCTTGCTGCTGTGGCTGTTACAGACAATAGCCGTATAAGAGCTTTTCTCCCTCTATTGCCAGGGCCACTTGATCCTGTGGTGATGTCACTGTCCTGTTTGAGTGGCATTATAGCTGGTTGTTGCAGAATTAGCTGTGACATCAGAAATGTTGCCTATTGACACCCTGCCGCCCCCCCCCCCCCCCCCCCGGCAAGATAGGCTGAGGCGGTTGGAGGAAAAGGTGGGTTTGAATGGAGAAAACAATCAGATTTCTTTGACAAATAGGAAAAAGAGCTAGAAAAGAGTTGCCAAAGCACTGCAACTCAAACAGATCTATGTATAAAATGAGAGTACAGGATATGCTAGTCTCTTCCTCTGACCCAAAATGCCCTGTTATCACCTTCTAGATCTCAGACAACAGAGAGAGACCTTTGGGTGAAGATGAGCTAATAAGACGTGTCAGAACCTGCTTGCACTAAACCCCGGAGGTTTGGTGTTTGACATGAGAACTGTATGGAAGGAAAGATGGCTGCTTTTTGCACTGTTCACCATGAACTTCTGTGTGTCTTGCTTTCTGTAGATGGGAAGGGTGTTTTCTGACAGTGCCTCCTTTAAGAGAGGTCCTGACCCTGTTCCTTTAGCTTCAGGGGCACCAAGAATGGGCTTGGAGTCCACCCTTTCAGTGCGGTGCATCAAGCTGTTGTTGTGTCGTGGGCAGGCTGGGGACTGACTCTCTTCAGTGAGCAGGGAATGCCTGAGTCCCCCTGCTGTGTTATCAATACCTTCCCCTTTAGCTCACTTTTCGCCGGATGGAGAAGAATGGAATCCACCCATGCTCTGTGCAGAGGTCAGGGGAGTTTCTCATGCCTCTTTGTTTCCCACAGAAATGATTTACAGACACACGGCTGTCATCGATGGGGAGATGGTGCACTTTGAGATTCTTGACACAGCAGGACAGGTACGGTCACCACTTCGTATCTGAAAATGGCCCCAAGGGCAAAGCATTGTCTTTTCAGTCTGTGATGTTATTGGCCCCGTGCATGGATCAGGACACATGGATTGCAGTGTGGAATGTGCTGGCTCTGCCCTGAGACATAGTCATTGCACATCTCTGTTATGAGGCTGAATCCGTTAGTGTTGGCGCTTGCTGGACAGTCACTTGAGCAGTCCAGCAAAAGCCATCAGGTAGCAGCGAACCATGGTGGTAGGGAGGGGAGGGGCATTGTGACTGGAGCAGCCTGGGAAGGCAGCACCTGTGCTAGACAGGAATCCAGGATTCTCCACCGTGTGTGAAATACAGACCGATGAGGCAGAGACTCCATTTTGGGCCTGAGTGAGGGATGTTCTGGGGACTCCAGCTTTATTTAATGCTTTCTGACCTCCCCAGACCCCTTGATGGGATTTCTGCCACATAATAGTTGCCCTTTGATTCTCTGTCTCTTTCCCTTTGCTGTATACAACATATCCCATTTTATCTACAGGGTGTGGGAATATCCAAGATCCACAGGTGACGAGAGGAGTGATCCACTATGCTCAGGGACACGTAACCCCACTTGGGTAGCCAGGGATAGGATACCTAAGACCGATCTGTCTACATTATGTTAAAGCGAAGGGAGCCGCTTTAGTCCAGTCTCCTGAGCAGCTGGGCATGGCTGCTGATTTTAACAGCACCCTGTAAATAGGCATTGCGCTTTACAGAGCGCAGGAGATGGCAGAGTGAGAGGGACCCAGGAAACATTCCTGGCAGAGTTGGAGTTTCAAGGCCAGAGAGGGAGCCCCTGTGTATGGCCAGTAGAGGAAGGCTGCTCAGAGTACAGAACAAGGCATGCGGAAAGGGGGGGGAAGCCGAAGGTGGGAAAAGGTGACCAAGGAGGCAGTGACATGCGGTGATTTTGAAGAGTGCAGAGAGGAAGAAGAAAGAGGATGGGAATGAGGTTACGTAGGGCCTGGAAAGGGGGCCAAGGACCATGCACTCCATGTGGTAACGGACAGGAAGCCTATGCAGGAGCTGGACGTGGTCAGAGCAGTGGGCAAGGAACGTGTCTGGGGGCCTAACCCAAAGCCGCCTGACGTCAAAGGGAGTCTTTCCAGTGACGTCGGTGGGAGTTGGCTCAAGCCCTGTAGTCGCAGTCTTTTGGCTAAACTAGAGGGGGTGAAAACACAAGCCAGGCCTAGAGCTTTGTGGACCTCGTGGCTCTGGAGCCAGAGGAAGTGCAGCACCTTATCAAGGACTGGCAGTGACTCTAAACGGCTCACAGCAAGGGAGGCTTGTTTGCACCAGGCTTGTTGCATTGTGATCATGTTTAGTTCTTTGCTGGTAAGATGCCCAGTGATTTTCTGGCACGAGTGCCTGTAAGTTAATTATTGCTGCACAATGTCCTGCAGCCAATCAGACGTCACGAGCTAAGCCAGGTCACACTGGGTTGGGATGCTTAGGTATTCAGCCTCCAGAGAAATGGCTGCAGGAGGTGACTCTGGTGGCCCCTCAGTCTTGGATCAGTACTGATACCCCAGAATAGTACTACATGATGCCATGCTGCATAGGATCTTTGCATGAGAAGTGGAACGTCTGTGGTCATTAAAGATCTCATGGCATTTTCTGCAAAATTGGGGTTGCCACTCAGTGGCTAGCCAAACTACCAACGTGGATATGCACACTCGGCATCCCTACATTACACACACAGTTTCAGCTGGATGTAGCACCCATTTCCTGCCTTGAATTGTTGTGTGGTGTTGCTGTGTTAGTGAGCAACTGCTGCGTTCCACCCCAGAGGCAGGTGCCTTTCAGTGGTGTGTGAAACAACCCCTCAGTCTCTTTCTCTGTCTCTTGGTGGGCCAGATCCTCAGCTGGTGTAAATTGGTCTTGCTCTATAGGTTTCAAAGGAGCCAAGCTAGTCTGCTCCAGAGGCTTGATCCTGCACTGTTGGGAGTTTTCCCATTGACTTTGATAGGAGCCAAAACAGGCTCTAGACCAGGGGCTGGTCTGATGTTGGTAAAACATTTTGAGCTCCTTGCATTAAAAAGCTCTCCAGAGGTGCCTAGCATGGGAATGCTGTTATTTCTGTTCTCCCCACCCAGGAGGAAGACTCCTTACAGATCGAGGAGAAGATCAAGTGGGGTGATGGTTTTGCCGTGGTGTACTCTGTGACCGACCGGTGCAGCTTTGACGAGGTCATGAGGCTGTGCTTCCTCATCAACCATATCCACTCCAGCCCCAAGCGGAGCAGCGGCAGTGACCAGCCGCCCGTGGTGATTGTGGGTAACAAGAAGGACCTGCAGTTTGACAGGATGGTGTCTTCTGAGGATGGCGAAAACCTCTCCAAAGCCCTGAAGTATCCTTTCTACGAGATCTCCACCAGGGACAGCTACGAAGAGACCGTGGTGGTGTTCAACACCCTGTATCATGAGCTGATGAGACAGGGGCACTTCTCCCCAGGCTCCTTCAAGAGGAGGACTGTGTCTAAGCTGATGGAGAAGATTCCAAAGATGCATGCCAACTCCACTTTGAACTCGGGCGGCCGGAGTCTGAGCTTCAACTCCTTCAGGGACTACATACCAGAGTGAGCCACCACCCGGGCAGGGTGTGGGAGAGAACAGTAGCCAGGGACAGCCTGGATGAGCAATGGGCAGGGTGCAGGAGGCTCATCTTTCCAGTCTAGAGAATGCTGTATGTAGCAAGGGTGGGTCCTCCCAGGCATTTGGATTCCAGGAAGGTCACTGTGAAGTCTGAGCTGGCTTCCTACAGGGAATTTGCAAGAGGTGCATGGTTCACTGGGGTTGGTGCTTCCGCCCTTCACCTGGGGTTTGCTTCTTTGCGTAGGGTTAGTAGTGCAGCCTCATTGGGGAAGGCTCCTCCACATTCTGTGCACATGACAAACTGCCACCAGATTTAACACAATAGGCAGGCCCTGCTAAGGAGAGGCTGGGGACTGGGTAGGGGGCGCTGAAAGCTGGAATTGAGGTACAGAGCTGCTGTGGGTGCCCCATGATTACCAGGGTCAGTTGCAGAGCAAAATCAAGATGCATTGGTAGAATTTGCAGGAAGTTTGCACAGCCCATGATCTCATTCTGCCTTGCCTTTGATCCCCTCCATTCCATGAGCACAACATCCACGTAAGCCAAATAAGGTACACTTGATTTTTCAAAGCAGATCTGACCATGGCCTGGCCAGCTGTGTCAGCTTTCTCCACTGGTGGCCATCAGCTCTGTTTGACTCCCAAAATCTTGCACACAAACACTCAGCATTGCATGTTGCACTCCACCTGCAGCCTGCCCCCTTCCGAGTGCCATGCAGTTCCCATGTGTGACTGGTTTGGTGGGCACAGGGAACCCCTAGAAGCAGAGCGCATGTGGCCACCTAGGGGAAAGAGCTTTATTTCTGACAGTCACAAATGTTTTTAGTTGTATGTCTCTAGCTCGGATGATTAAGTAACTTGTTTTCCCTCTTACTGCTCTCTGGACTTTTTATTTATTTATTTATCCGGAGGAAAATAAATCAAGTGAAAAGAGAAGAACAACATCAGTGTGAAAAATGCCAGCCTTCAAGTGGATTCAAAATGTAAAGGGGTGCTGTCAGTTTGAAATCAATTTGATTTCAAAATAGGAGTTAAACAGTTTGGGGCCCTTACCTCTACCTACCCTGAGGTCTCCCTGCCAGTCTGAGTGGTTGTACAATCTTACTTCTCTGCTTACAATTTGTGTCTCTTTCATAGCTGTGTGAGAGATTCACAGAAATGGGAAACTGACTAGCTATACAGGAAACCAGTGAAACTGACTATGCGCAGAGTGAAGTAAACTGAAAAGACCAAGGCTTTCCTGGAATCTCTTTCACACGGAGCGATCTTGGAAATCACTTGTAACAATAATATAGGACTACTGTGAGACAGAAATGTGATTTTCAAGTTGGCAGTGTCTGTTTGAGAGTTGCAGCCAGCAGTTGCTCCCTATAGGGCTGGGAGCAAGGTGAGAGTAAGGTGTGCTCCAAAGACAGACGAAAGGGGATTTGATGGCTCAGGAGATGGAAGCCCTTCTCTAGGCTGTTGTCCCCTCTCTTTCCATCTAGCTGAGATAGGTAGCAACCAAAAGTTTCCATTTGATTGAGAGGAAGGATGGTGTCATGATTAGGGTGCTTGCCTAACAAACTTTGGTTCAGTTTCTTGCTCTGTTAGTCTGTGTGACTTTAAGCAAAAAGCTTAATCTCTCTGTGCCTGAGTGTCCCACCTGTGAAATGGGAGTAATGGTACTTCCCTACATCAGATGGGTGATGTGAGGATGCAAAAGGCTGAGGTTCTCATAGGCCCCGTAATGGATGTTGTATACATAGATACGATAAATCAAATCGATTTACTGGCTGCTCAGTGCCTATTTGGGCTGTTGCAACCCTAACATTAGCCACTAATTACTAGTGAAACCTTAAAATATTGAAAGCAAATGTTCTCTGCTTTATTTTTCTCCATTTAAACTACAGTAGGTCTCCCTTCCCGTCTGTTAGGCACTCACCGTGCAGCTTGCACTACAGGGAACTGTTTCAATGTAAAAAAGAAAACAGTTTGCTGCAACATTTTCTTTTAAACATGCCAATTAACCCCAGGTTTGGTAAAAACTTTTTTGACTTAAGCCTCTTGACAGAGTCACCTTTAAATAGCACAGTAAATAACATATTAGGCCAGGGAAGGTAAAAATTTCAGATTTTGCTGTCCCACTTCAGCCTAAAACACCAGGCACATTTTAGTGGTGTGCGTGTGGGTGGTGGGTTTTTGTTGTGAGTGCTGCACTCTTAACTGAATCTGTGCCTCTTGGGTTGTTTGCTGCTGTCTGTCCCACTTTGGATCCTTCATTTCCCATGTGAATGGCTCACACGCTTCTTTCACATTCCTAATGAAACTAGCATTGATTTAGATTTCCGTGTCACTTCAGATGAACAAAATATTTTTACAGAATCTGCAGCTAATGACTCCAGACCTCGGCCTGTTAAGGGATTCTGTGTCAATCCAAGAGAATTTTTCATTTAAAGTTCCCTGCTGAATTTTCTTAGCAACCAGTATGTGTGTACTCCCCTGTACTGCCAATCTCCGTAGAATGGATTTGAGTTGCTGCGCATCGCAAATCAAGGAGACTTCATCTCCAGTGAGATGCATACTGAAGCCTGTGCTAACAGTCACTCGGCAACCACACACATCCGTCCTTGGAGCCAGTGAAATATTAATCTCTGTGGAATTGCTCCATTTAATGGCATTGCTGTATAGTGTGGCTGAATAATGACCAGAACATTAGAAATCCTGTTGAAGAGGTTTCAGTGTATATGAGGAAAACCAAACAGCTGGACTGATCATTCTAAATGTGGATGAAATGAAGCAGAGATAGGAATCTGATGAGATACAGAAGAATGGATTTCTTTGTTAAAAGTAATTAATTCTCCCATCTTTTTAAAAGGTATGGATTCAGACAGGCTCCCTGGGGAGCAAAATCTGCTGTTGCAGGCTGGGTGTGGGAGTTCTCTAAGGTCACTGCCATGAGCTATAGAATTTTTGTATCCTACTGACAAACTTATCTTCAAGAATAAATGCCTCATTAAGGAGCAGACAGCCATCAATACATGGTCACCTTGCATCTAGCAATATCTTTTCCAGTGTCTCACGGGGGTGGGGCTTTCCAAAAAAATTATCCCTGGCTTTCTAAATCATAGAAATTAGGAATGGACCTTCCTTTTGAGTTCCCTTCTCTCTATCCCCCAGGCTCATACAGGGCTGTTTCTTCCGAATATAGCATTGCTAGGTTAATGGATTTGCTAAAGATCTGTGATGTAATTACGGTAACAGGCCTTGCCTTTCTCTCAAAAAATAACACTATTCGACTGTTAATTGTACTCTAGCTGCATTCCGTTACAATAAAACGCACCATGAGCGACGTTGTCTGGTTTGCTGGATAAAGCTTTGGGCCTGGCCATCAACAGCTTGCGTTCTATCCTCTGTATGGGAAGAGCTTTACTTTGTCTCAGACGCATGCATGCAATATTCTTTGCTATCCCTACCCAGGCATTGCGTGGCGGCAGTTGCTGTCTCAATGTATGTAATAATACAATACACAGCTCAGTTATTACAGAGCCTGAGCAGATGTCTTTGTTCTCACTCCTCTAACCCAAAAACAGGCAGGTGTGAAATTCACCAGTGCCAAGTCCACACACAGGAAATCATTATTTTGGAATGATGTTACTGGTTTTAATGCGTGACTTTGTTTCTATGCTGCAGAAAACAGTGAAAATTGCCCCAGTGTCCCTGGAGGAAACCATTCAGCAGCACACCCAAAAGAAGCCTTAATTTCTGCTGCTTTAATTTCATGGGGTTTTCAGCAAACAAGACGACCCAGTTTTGAAATTCACATGTGGCCCTCATGATGTGTTTGTAATTCCTGCTGGTTTCTATGGGGGTTTCTGCTGGCATGGGGGGAGGGAGGAAAGATCTTTGGGCCTCTGTCTTTGTAAAACTTCGTGCGCTGGATGGATGCACAAAGTCAAATGGTGAGAAACGTTTTTTTGCAATAGACTTATACAGCTACCCCTTTGGAACTATTCTCCCTCCAGATATGTACCTGCAGAATTAGATACATATTTGTCCTAGATCAGACTTCAGACCATTTGACTATGTATCCAAGGGTGATACCAAACTAGATTATGAATCTGATCTAGTACAGCAAATTCTCCATTCCATTTGATAGAGGAGCAACACTTACTACCTCACACTTTTAACTGTACCATTATTGCAAGGGAAATACAGCGAGATTCTGGGCAAATTCTATTACATTTGAACAGGCAGAGGTGTGAAAGGATTCAGAGTCATTCTTGACGTGTGTATATTTGAAGTAGAAAAGCCAGTCTACTCATTTGCACTGCTGCGCGGGCTAGGGCTTTTACTTAGAAGGCCTTTCCTGAGGCTCCACTGGGAGGCAAGAGCCTACAGAAGACAAGGAGATACCTAAGCCTAAGGGAGTCATTCCTGCCTGAATCTTGCAAAGGAACAAGCCTTTGATTTAACATACGGCAAAGAGACCATATTACAGCTCTGTTAAATCAGTGCACAGTATTACAGGCAAAGGATGCTCTCCTCTTTCTCACTTCTCACCATACCACTCTCAGGGAGCTGTAGTTTCTACACTGCCAAGCTGTCAGCCTGCGTGAGACTAATTTGGCAATGTTAATCATTGCAGCATAAGCAGAGCTCCCAAATGCTGGCCCTAGGAGGCTAGGCCTTTCTACCTCTGCTGCCACAAAAATGATCTCCCCCAAGTTACAAAACAACTTCCAGCCACAAAGCTCCTGGAAATATCCCTCCTCCCATCACCCAACCCTCAGGCCACCTGCCTGTTGGTCACACCCAGCAGTTCTACCGCTGGATTCTGGAATTCCTCCCTCCAAGAGCCCAATCTGGGCTCCCCCTCCCAGCTGGCAAAAGTCTTCCCAGGCACTGCCAATCAGCCTCAAGTCCTGGAGATCAGCCAATTCTCAGCTGACAGCAGGAAGTCGTTCAGTGCTTTAAAGTGCTCTTATGGGGAGGGAGGAGGAATCCACGACAGAAGTCGGGCAAAAGTCAACTTTTCTTAAAGCCGTGCAAGTGCATCATTCCAGGCAGCTGCCTGAGAGGTGCTGGCAACACAGACCTGCTTTCAGCTCCAGGGCGTAGGCATCTCACCTTGTCCAATCCCTTTGGGATCACTTACTTTCTTCTGCGTCACTCCTGTGTGAGATGATCCTTCCCTGGAGGAGAGAGGGGCTTAGCTGACATTTGATGACACATCTCAGGCTAGGTCAGTAGCTTTGGGCACAGGCCACTACCCCACTTCTGCCTGCGGTCTGACTGCTCCTGGGAACAACCCTTGCACGCCAGTGGGTTGCTAGGCCAGCCTTGCAGCTGCTCTTGTTTGTCTTTCATCAGTTAATCTTTCTGCCATCACCTTCAGGCTCCAAAGGGTGGGGGAGTTGGATGGTGCTGAGATTTTCCATTACTCCGCCCAGCAGCAGCTTCGAGTTTTATGGACATGCAGCTCCGGAAACTGTGATTCTTCTTTTCTAACTTTTCAGGGAGAGGAATGGGCTTCTGGGGATGTTTAATGCCCTGTTAGCCCTTCCCTCACCTACTTTCCACAGAGTGTGATAAAAGGCATTTTCTGGGGCCCAGCTCCCCCTGAATATAGGCACTACCCAGCAGAGTACTGTTCCTGGAAACCCAGAGAAAGCGAGAAGTTGAGAGTTTAATTCACCCCTGTTTTGCACGAGGCAGCAGCCCCTAAACAGGGCTCCAGTTTGCATTGCTCACCTCCCCGAGCTTCCACCAAGATGGGGCAGCTTGAGATTGCATCTGGAAGGTGCTGAGTCTGCACCTGCTTCCCAGTTGTGCTAATTACATCTACTTTTGCTAGGCCACCTCTGGGTCCCTCAGCAGAGGAGAGGGTGTGGCCCCTTCCCCACTTTTCTGCCAACTGATGCACTGTGTGTTGGTGAATGCTCTCTGTGTTCAGCCTCTGTTTTCCTGCTGTTGTGCCCTGCCCCCAGCAAGCCACCTCCAGGGAAAGAAAGGAATTAAATGGCTGCTTTGGGTCACACATGTCTGGAAATATCACTGTGTGTAAAAAGGCTGCCCATGGGCTGGCAGAGATGGGGTTACAAATAAGTCGTTCCCCCTCCCCTACTTCCAATGTGGGTAAAGAAGCCAAGAATGAGAAGAGCATGGACATGTGAGCCCACATGAACCT
This sequence comes from Pelusios castaneus, assembly GCA_007922175.1. Classification (NCBI taxonomy): domain Eukaryota; kingdom Metazoa; phylum Chordata; order Testudines; family Pelomedusidae; genus Pelusios; species Pelusios castaneus. The sequence goes on from ML685890.1 coordinate 884,426, forward strand.
GGGAAAGCTTATTCTGATGCTGCCCTACCGGTACCTGCTTGGTGAGCACACAAGAGATGTGAGTCTCCAGGGTTGTTAACTGGCCCCTTTCCCCAGCCCTCAATTCCCCAGAAACCTTCTCCAGCAAAGGTAAATGCACCCACCTGTGAGAAGGAGCAGCAGCTGCTGTCCTGGCCTCACAGCTGGGCCTGCCAAGGAACACAGACACGAAGGAGCAGAGAATGGGTGTGAGGGCTCAGCTGAGCTCACTGACCTTCCTGTGTGGAGCCATCTCCAGATAACAAAGGGGCAAGGATGGGGGCAGGTGGCTGTGCATGGCATCTGACAAGTGCAAACCCCAGCCTCCCCGTTGGCTCAGGGAAAGTGAATGTTTTATGCCACTCCTAATGGTCTGAACTCTGAGATGAGTGCTGTGCTTTGTGGTCTGGCAGCCAAACCAGATGATTATTCCCCTATTGTGGAGGACTATTGTGTCTTGCTGGCGGAACAGAGACACATAACCCTCAGATGTTGCCATGCTGACTGTTTCATTGTCCCTTACTGGCACTGGTACCCCTTGTCAGGCTGGTGCAAAGCAGACTTCAGTCTGTGCGAAGGGAGCCAGAGGAGACATAAGCAGCAACTGCCTAGCAAAGGCAGGCCATTAGTGCTGAAAGCCCCATCGAAACGATACATGGACCCGAGTCAAAAAACTCTGGGAACAAAAGTTCAAGAGCCCTGGGCATTCCATTCCCCTACTTTAAATGCATTTGTGGCTCTCTGATATAATTAGAGTCCTAATCATCTAAACAGGATCGACTGTTGTCCAGACTCTTCTAGCATCATCTTCCCCTATGGCTGGACTCCTTTCTCCTCACACCTGCTATTCCTCTGGGGTGGTAATGGCCCCCTTTGCCACCCCCTGGCTGCCACAGCCGTCCATAGTCCAAGAACACTTTGGCAAGAACTTCCCAGCTAATGTAGTTCAAACGTTTCACGCCACCCAGCCTAGTTTAAAATAACAATGTCGTTATTTGCAGTGGAGGAAATGGAGACCTCTGCTCTGAGGTCTGACGCACAAGATGTTTTCTCCACATTGAACCAGGATGTCGGGGGCATGACCAAACGAAAGTTCACCATGTCTCTTAATGTTGCCTCCTTTACAGGCGAGGGACAGTAGTGGGAAAAGGGAAGTGGTCGGTGCTACCACTGACCTTACACTGCACTTCAGAGCCAGCCAACGTAGTCCTTCTAACAATGCCAGCCCGTCCCCATGACACACACCTCCTTTGCTCGCCGGCGTTCACACAGGTCAGGGCGGAGTTAGTACCCAGCACAGCCAGGCAGGGGCATGGTGGTTCCATAGCTGGCCTTGCGCGCTCACTCTAGGCATGGGAAGATCTGGGGGTGTCCAACAGAGGCAGCTTGCCTGGCTCCAAAAGTGGTGAAGCACTTCACATTGTTCAACAGCAGCTCCTTATGGTCCATTCAAGCTGCAGGACTTCAGCGCTTTGAAGATAGCCCTGCCTGGTGCCATTCACCCAAAAGCTACAGCTGGTAGCTGTAACATGAGGATCTAAAGGTCAGAAGGTAACAAAGGAGAGTTCTGTGGTTGGGGCACTAGTTAGGGACTCGAGATTTGGATGTTGTTCCCAGCACTGCTAGTGTGACCTTGGGCAAGTAAATTGATATTTCTGTGCTTCAGTTCCCTGTCTGTCCAATGGGGATGTGTCCTTTGGTGTATTTGGACTACGAGCTCTTTCAGGAAAGGGCCGGCTCTCACTATGTGTCTGTACAGCACCCAGCACAGCAGAGGCCCTAGATGAGACCAGAGCCTCAGCTGCCATGACATGATGAATGAATAAAACTAGTGACTAAGAGGTGGTTTGCGTCAATTTGAAAGCAGAGAGCTAGGCAAAAGCTGGGCTTTTGAGGCAGAATGGGCAGAAGTTCTCAATCTTTCTTCAACACATGGAAGAAAACAGCCCTCAGTCCTGGAGGGTCTTTGTCCAGAATTGACCCCTGCATTTTTTTCATCTCAAAAGGAATTCAGAAACGATTTTTAGCCAGAAGCCTGAGTATCTGCTGCTCTTATTTATACCTCCAGCCACTTCCCAAAGGTCAGTGGATTGTTTATCTTGCTCATGTGCTATAATTAGAAAGAATGAGTATTTCTGTCACACTCAAGTCATTCCAGCCCTTCAGAGGCACTGTGGTAGTGGGAGTTCAGCTGGCCTGCTAATGGCTGGACGGCAGGAGTTTGATCGAAAGCGTGGGGTGGGGATGAGTGTCCTCTAGGTCATCCATTTTGCAGAAAAAAGCCAAGTAGGCTGCAGTAATGGTCACACGTCCTGCATTTTACAGTGATGTGACTGCAGTGATCTGGATCTTTCCAGCTGATCATTTAATTGGTGATGTGTTCTGGGATTTCACTCTCACAGCTGAAAACCTAGCAGGCTCAACATCTGTGACACCACAGAGGTATAACCCAGAAGAGGGGGGGATGGCACTGTTTCTGTCTGCCGTGTGCTGGCTCTCTGCAGGTGTGTGGTGTGGTGACATTAACAACCCGCCCACTCTGTTTGGGTGTTTAAAATAAGAGCCCACCTTTTCAGGGTCTGAGCCAAAGCCCACTGAAGTCAATGGGAGTCTTTCTAATGACACCAATGGATCATGTCCTCAGTGCTCCTGAAAGAACATGCACCAGCACCATTGACTTAAGGCAGGCCTCACGCCAGCAGGAGATGTATGTACGCTTCTTCCACCGCTCTGCCAGGGCACTTCTCTCCTGACCTGCATCACCCCTGCCATTGTATAGTTTCTCCATCTCTGCCTATGTACCTCAGTCCTTGCCTGTGGTTCCCCTGCTGTTCCAGTCTCCACAGCATTTGTATAACATTGCTCATTTCTGCTCTCCGGCCCTCTTCTTCTACTGCTTTGTCTAGTGGCCATGCCGAGTTTGTAAAATGTGGGTATTTTTCAACTCCTGCCCTAAGCTATTGTTCTTGTTCTGTTGTGCACTCTTCAATATTTGCCTCCTGTCACCCCAGAGGTAGTTGCATTTTCCCATAGTGAGGGAAGAGATCCCTATAGAGTTTGTTAATTAGGATGCATAAGTTATGCAAGCTAACCAGAATCTTCCTGAACTGGAAACATAACTCCAGCCGAAGCCTAATCAGTGCAGAGTAGAGTGGAAGAATTATTGTTCATGTCTTGTTTACAACACCTCTGCTAATACATCCCAGAATGATGTTTGGTTTTTCAGCAACAATGGTACATGTTGGCTCACATTTATATTGTGATCCTCTATGACCCCCAGATCGCTTTCCGCAATACTCCTTCCTAGGCAGTCATTTCCATTTCTGAAGGCAGGGTGTTCTCTAAAGGTAAGTCACCCTCACCCTTGTTCTCATTCTGCCCCTTATGGCCTGACTGCTCATTCCACAAAAGCTGAGTGAGCATCAACTTTGCTTAATAATAAGGTTGTTTGGGGGTTTCTACCTCCAGGTGTGGTAGATCCGCTGAAGCCTGACGTGGAGAAATAGCTCAGAATCACTTCTGTACTTGCTAGAAACACAGGACTCCTAGGGACAAGTGCTTCTTAGTTTTCTGTCAAGTTCATCTGAGCCAAGAGAACTCTTGTGTTCCTCGTGGAGCAACCTGCTGAATAGACAGATTATCTTGTCAGCAAACTCCATCTCTCCCTTGCAAGAACATGCCAATATTCGTTAGAAATCCCATACATCTTGGCATGTTTTGGAAAGTAAGATCTCAGGATGCTGCAGGTACAACTTTACAGCTGGGAAATCCCTGGCACCCATCTGCAGCTTTGAGGTGTATGTTGCTGGCTCAAGACAATTGTATGCAGATTGCTGATGGAAGAATAAATACGTTTTCTTCACGCCGTTACAGGATGTCAGTTAGTAAAAAAACAAAACAAAACAAATAACTCTTAATCCAAAACTTATATCTTAATAATTTGGGACTTGGGTTCAAAGGTGCCCTCCTGTCCAGGGAAAAGGGTCAGGTTACCAGCTAGAAGACTTTGCAATATATTTTCTTTGGAGTACCTTTGTTTATGCCACGTGTATTCTGAGTCCCTTCTCCCTGTTCTTAGTTCTGGGAATGCCTCCACGAGAATGGCATCGAGTTCCTTAAGGATCCGTCTGCTCGGGTTGCATCACCCTCATTTAGTATTACAGTCTCCTTGATGTTACAGCTGCCTCTTAGGGGACGACTGTCAGGTCAGGGCAGACCAATAGCTTGGAGACTCACCATTCCAAAAACCAGTTCTGGGTTGCTTGTCCTGCATGTCATTTATGCTGCTCTGCCATAAAACAAGGCAGAAATGGCCCTGGGGAATACCTCCAGCATAGGTTATGGGACTGGTGTGGAGTTCCCCTACATAGGCCTCTTTTTTTGCTTGCTGATATGGGGCATCTCAGGAGAGGGCAGGATGGAGAATGGCTCATAAGGGGCTACTGCTGTCAGAAAATAATTACGGGCATCTCTCTGAGAGCAGGGAAGTTTCCAGATAGCCTGCAAATACAAGAGGTGCAGAGGTGACTGAATCAGTGGGAAGAGTCAGCAGGAACTGGGGAATTACTAAGGGAGCTAGAGTAACCAGATAGAAAGTGTGAAATATCGGGACAAGGGGTGGAGGGTAATAGGCACTTACATAAGACAATGCCCTGAATATTGAGATGATCCCTATAAAATCAGGACATCTGGTCACCCAGAGACACACGTTCCTACAAACAAAATAACAGAAGAAAGCCTACCATGTAGAAGCCGAATGGTTAAATGAGAGCCAGACATGGCTCAGTCAGGGAGGGATGGGCTTTGCAGGAGGAGAATTTGTTGAGGTTTGGTTTTCACAGTGTTTATAATAAAACCTTTCTGTAGCTCAAAGGCTAACTGACAATTATCTGCTCTGGAGATTTTTCATCAAGATTTCAGAGATAAAAAACACCAGCCAATTAAAATAAAAGCACCTCTTCATTCAAATGGCTCCCTTGAGTCTCATGTGTCAAAGAGCATGGTCAGGAATTCAGGGTTGCGTTGTGATGGAGCACTTGAGCAGTCATAGGATGTTCCTGTTCACTTGGCTGTCTAATCTATTTATCTGAGTCCTTAGAGATGTGGTGGGGGAGGGAATGTTTTTTACTGGACCAAATCCTGTTGGTGAGAGAGACAAGTGTTTGAGTTTACACAGATCTTCCGCTTCAGCTTTGGGAAAGATACTCAGAGGATGGAACAGATTGTTTAGCATTTCACATATTTCAAGGAACCATTCAAAGTGAAGTGGCCTGTTAACAGCACCCAGTCACAGAAAGGAGGCGGTGGGGGAGAAACAGCTGGCAGGAGGTCAGTAGTGGGTTATAGATTGTTGTAATAAACGGTAAGTCCAGGGTCTCCATTCAGCCTATGATTTTTGGTGTCCAGGAAAGTTATGAATTTAAGGCCCCAAGCTCTTATGGAAGTGGTGTGCAAGTGTTCATTCTTCTCATTTTTTCCCCCTAGAACAATCACTCTGTATCTGGTCTATCAGTCCTCATCCTCAAAGAAAACTTTGCAGTGCTTTCAAAGGATGAGTCGGGGAGCTTACAATCATAACTTTGCTAGACATTAAAAATCATGGTCTTAATAAAGACACTGGAGTTGTGGCTTATTACAACAGTCTGTAACCCAATCCCCCCATTTGTCCTGTCACTGCAGGGATGTTAAAGGTTTGCAGTGTAGCTGTGACTGTGTTTGTCAGAGGCTATTAGAGGGACAAGGTGGGTGAGGTAATAGCTTTATTGGAACAACTTGTCTTACTACTGATGCTAAAGAATTTATTCTTCCTTGTATTTAGCTTTGAGTACCTTTCCCAGTACCTGAAGTAACATGGAAACTTGTCTCTTTCATTGTGGTCCAGTAAAAGATATTACCTGCTCTCTGCATTAGTGAAACATATGGTTGGGCTCCAATGGGGTGAGACTCTATGACCTGTATTAGACAGAGGGACAGGCTAGAGCTAAATGATGATACCAGCCTTAAAGTCTCTGAGGGTGCGTCTACACTGGCAACTTAGGGTCGACTTAAGGATGCTTAAGTTGATCTACAGAAAGCTGTGTCCACACTGGACTTTTATTAAGCCAACTTAAGCACTTCCTTAAGTCAACTTAATGACACCACCTCTGAAGGTCGACTTAAGCCTTAAGTCTACTTCTTAAGTTGACTTAAAGCCAGTGTGGACGGGGAATAGCGCTAAGTCGACCTTATTAAGTCAACCTGAAGCCAGTGTGGACGGCTGTGTCTACTGTTAAGTCGACTTAACAAGGTTGACTTAAAGTTGACCTTGTTAAGTCGACTTAACTTTACAAGTGTAGACATAGCCTGAGGGCCCAAGACCCCCATCCTGCTTATTTTGGGGGGAAACTAGAAAAGTGAAGGAGAACCTCCAACTTATTTGTTTTTTAGTTAAATTCTCATCACTTTTCCATGTGAAGAGTCTTCAAAACGTCAGAGATGTAAACTAGCCTCTAGCGTAGAAAAAAACCAGCAAGTGGGTTTCAATTCTGCAGCAAACGAGTGGTGGGGTGCTACAGACCTCTCACTCACTCTTGTAAAGTGAGCCAGGTAAGTATGGGGGATGCATCATTAACCCATATTCCCACCCCCTCACACCTTAGTGCATAATGATTTAATAATGGTGGACAGGAATTTTATTAGAATTGAGGTGAGAAGTGGGTATGAAAAACATAGAATAGTGCTACTCCAGCTTTCAAAGGCCAGGCCTGGACATGGGCACATACAAATTCAGTAGTGTGTGTGCACAGCAATGTTCTCTGAGATACACCCACCTCCAAAAGGAGGGCTTTATTGCTTTGGAACTCTTTCAAAATCACACCAGTGAAAATGAGAGAGCTATGAAAAAATTAAGCGCACATTTTTTTTAAATGTCTCATTGAAATACTTTGCAAACCCCTTAATCAAAAGAGCCAGAGGCTTTTTAAGCTGCCTTCCAATTACTCCCTAATGAGTGAGATTTGGCAGAATCTCTTCCATTATTAGTGTTCTGAGCCTTTATGGTGTTGGCTCTTCTGTTTAAATGCTCAAAGCAGTTTGGCTTTAAGCTCACAGAACTGGTTTAAACCAACTTTAGGGGCTGTACCCAAATCTGGAAAATGCAATCTTACTGTGGATTCCTGATCACAGATATAAATGTGGACACTCAGCCTCTGTGTATATGAGGATCAAAAGCAGGATGTTAAAACGCTTGCTTGTTTTCCTTTGTACTGTGACTTTTTAAAGTGATATTTTGCTCATTTTTTTTCTTTAATGTCTGCCATCCACCAGCAGGTGGCACTAGGCACAATCTTCCCCTTGCTGTGTAATGAAGGCTGAAGTTTTCCAATAAGGAGACTGTATTGTTTTATTTTCCATGGAGATGAAAGACTGTAGGGAAGTCCCTAACCTTAAAGGGTTACACAGAGTGACATAACATGGCACCCTCTGTTCTTCATGCCTAAATACTTCCTCCTGCAGTGCCAGATTAGCTGTTGAGACACAATCACAATGTACTTGCTTTAAACAAGACTAAAACGGGACTGAATATGCAGGGACAGAGAGTGGGGAGGGATCCAGAGACATTAGGGAGCCGTATGCCAATGAATATAACGTACGAGGAATGAGCGAAATAGGCCAAAGGCAAACCTAATGGTCATTGGCTAAAGCAGGACATAAGTCTCACTGCTGCACAAATGACTCCTATATAACTTGAGCTAAAAAAAAAATCTGCATGAAGTTCTAGGGCTTAGATCCTGGGGCCAGTGTCCGATAATAGCCTGAGAATTTGTCTGACATAGTCGACCAATAGAGGGCGGCTGAGCACATGAACACACTAGAAAATGTTAAGTATTGTGCATTATTAATGTTCAGCTGGGGACACTGAGTCTCCAATGCCATATTTTAATTGGACCTTTGGTGATGCATCTGTCACTAACTCACCGCTGCCTATGTCTGGTACCTCATCACAGGAAACTCACAGAAAACTCTTACATCTATTATGCTGAATGTAGCAAGGTGGTGCTGGGAGGCAGAAGTTGTACAGTTGGCACTGGGAAGAAAACAGACCCCAACAAGGGTGTGATTTTAAAATGTGACTGAATCAGAAGGTGATTAAAATCAGAGGAAGGGTCGTCTTTATGAAAAAGTGGAGAATCACCTTACTGTAAAGTTACATTGGGACACCTGTCGAGTGCCTCCACTTATTCATTATGTGGCCATCTTTTGCATCCTTGGCCATTTCTGAGGATCAGCGGGAGCTAACACATAGCTGCATCTTGAAAGGCCCACCCAGCTGATTAAGCTGTGACTTTGGGCTACCCTCTTCCCTAGACTGCAGTGTCACACAGACAAGGGGCTACTTGCTTTCTCTTTTGACTCAATCAGCATTTTGCTCTGGATTGCTGGATGTTCTCTGATCATTTTGCAACTTAACACAGGCCTTGTGTATTTTAGGAGTTTTCCCTGTTGACAAATTCAGCATTACTACCTTACACAGCCTACAAAAGGATGAGGTGAGGACAGCACATTTTTACTACTTGCCCTTAGATGACGCAGGCCAGGATTACACCAGCAGGTATGCATCTCTAACCATGGTATAACAGGGTGGTTTGCTCCTGTAAGGAGTGTGAGGCAGGGGCCAGCCAGCCCTGTTATATTATCAGACCCAGCTGGGTTGGATTCAGGTAATGCCTGCTGTAAGGTGTGCTTGACATTACAGCTGGAAGGGAGTGCCAAGAGGGAGGCTGTTTTTGTGACTGGCCTTAGAGCAGAGACAGGTGCAGAGCAAAAGGCTCTTGTAGTCTGACTTGGTCTAGGGAGTAGCTTTGTTTTGCTCTAATTTTGCATTGATATAGTGCCATAGGCAGGAAGGTTTGCAAAAGGATTGGTGGCAGTGTTAGTCCTTCCTGTGCTGGGGAGGTGGGCTAGTAGGCCTCCAGAGGGGTATTCCAAAAATAGAGAGAGGAAAAGCAAAGAACACTGTGTATGGTGCTAGTGCCCTGTGTCTGTGTAAAGGGGGTGTTTCAGAATGTTGTCCATGGGAGACGGCTATTGTCTATTCCCGTCTCCTGTTGTGTAAGAGGGAAATCTAATAGCCACATAGGCCCTAATTAATCTAAGATGTAACTCCATTAACTTCCTTGAAATTACATTAGCAATGAACTTTTGTTTCCATTCTGCAGGTCTTTTCTCTCCCCTAGTAAGTATCTTACAGAGATCCTCAGAACTGGGTATCAGGCAAAAATGGGTCTGTAAGCCACTCTGGTTTTAGAACTTAACGTGCTGTCCGTTAACTTTAAACTGAAAAGCTTTATTTAGTTTGTTTCCACTTTTTAAAAAGGTTCAGTCAACAAGATCAGGTCCCATGGTTTCAATAATGGAGAGGGGGAAAGGCTACCACTGTCTCAGTATGACTGTAAGCCTCGTGTTCCAAAGGGGTAGCCGTGTTAGTCTATTGCAGAAATCCTCATGGGAAGTCTCATTTAGAAAAGATCATGGAGAAATGTCTAATTACTGCGATCCAGTAGGTGGTGGTGTTAACCCAGGAGGTTAGGAGGCTGGCAGGTTCAGGCAAAGCCTTACACTGCAAGCAACCTACAGCTTTTCTGCCTGGGAGGGGGGCTGCTGCATACAAATGAATACAACAGTGAGAACTGATGGAGTCCTTTCCAAGTAGCATCTCGTTCTTCCCTCCCTCTCCTATTAATTCCCAGTTTCTAATTCCCACACCTGTGCAATATTCTGCTTCCTGGGGGGACGGGGGTGTGTGTCTTATGATAGGAACTTCCTTTATTTCTAAATAGGAGGAGGGTGTCCTGATGACAGGGCCGGCCCAAGGGTTTCTGGAGCCCTAGGTGAACTATGATTTTGGCACCCCCTCCCTACATGTTGGAAGAGATAACATATGTAAAAAATTCTCTTCCATCTAATTTGTTGCCCCTCAAAGCCTGGCGCCCTAGGCAACTGCCTAGTTCACCTATATGGTTGGGCTGGCCCTGCGTGCTGACACTATTTAGCACTTCTAAAGCACTTTCCAACAGGAGTCCTCAAAGCACTTTTACAAAAGAAGGTAAGTGTCACTTACAAGGTCTTTATTGTAGGTAGCCTCACAGCCTTCCTGTCTGCTACTTGAGAATAAATGTGTGCAGAAGATTCAGGAAGATTCAAAAGCAGAAACCTTTGGTTGCTTGCTTTCTTTCCTTGTTCTGGGAAGAGAAGAAAGCCCCATAGAGATTCCCCAGCAGTGGATCAAGGGTTTTCCTATGAGGGAGGCAAATACAATGCAAATGAGTGCTGTGCAAACTAGCTGGATCTTTAAGAAAGGCAATGAAGTGTCTGGTCCTTTAAATGAGCAACGGATCCTTGAGAGCCTGGGATTTTTTGCCATGGGGTCAGCTGTATTTTCTACTAGTTTGTTAACATTAATAGTCATAGAAGCCATTCCACTCAAATAGTCTTCTGTCATTGGCATGTGTTGATAATTTTTGGGATTGGGGGGTGGGGTGGGGTGGTGAAAAAGCACATAGAATGTTCCCCAGTAGGAGCAGTAACAGGGCAGAATGAAAAACTTCCCTGTCAATGTACAGATAATATTAATGTGGAAAAAACACCAGGCCACATGTAGCCAGAGTTTTGATAATGGCACTGGCTCTGATTTCCTTTCCCTGACATTTTCACTGCCACTTAGTACTTTAAAAGAGACATGGGGCAAAGTCTGTGGCAGCAGGGCTTCACCTCTGAGATTCATCAGCAAGTTACTATGGCAGGTGATGCCAAACTGAATGTTCACTGTAAACACATTTGCTGCAACCCAGGAAGAAAAAGCAATGAAATTGGAGGCAATTTTACTGTGAGTTCCAGCGCTGTCATTTAGTTGTGCCAGTGATTGTGAAGCATCTGAAACTAGAAGGAACAGTGTATGTTTATAATGTTGCTGTACGGGATGCAATGGCACACTCTGCCTGTATTACTCCTTGATAATACAGGGCACTGAAAGTTCTCGTCTGGCACCACTTCCTGTTTGTCTTGCTCTTCCAAAGCATTTGTCAAATGAATCCTCATTTTAAGATCAGTCCTGGAAGCTTGTTCACCATGTTATTAAGGCTGTTGGCCACAAGCTAGTCACTGTGCTCTGCACTCCAGCGGGGGCAGAATTTTGTTTCTCCAAAGCAGCTGCAGAGTGCCAAGTGAGCTGGGAGGAGCCATAGTCTGTAAAGCAAGAAGAATAGCATCTCCTGGCATGTTCCAGCCTTCTGAGTCCTGCGGAGTCTCCAAAACAAAGGTGGTGAAAGCAAGGTCAGCATCATGCCAGTCGGTCACTGAGTATCTCCAGATCCCTTTGTCCAGCTGCAGATGCCTTTGCACCCTCATTGGAGAAGACCTGTAGGGACTGCGCCGCTTCTCATTCCACTCCTGGCCAGGCGTCAGGATCAGAGTCAGTGGCTTAGATTCACTGCTGATACACAGGCATGTAGCTCTATTGCCTCCAGTGGAGTTTTGCCCATTTATGCTAGCAGTGAATGTGGCCCACCTAACCCAGTGCAAGTGGTCCAGAGCACTTTGTTCCTCTGGGTAGATCTAAATCCCCCCTAATAGCAGCAGGACTAAAATGGCAGTAGAAGAGCTAATTTGGTTGAGTGGCAATATGGTTACTCTTGCAGCCACGGTGCTGATTGGATCATCCTGTGGCAACTCGACCCAGCCAGCCTCAGTTTGCACACTGACCCTGACACCCTCCCAATGAGCAGAATTACGAACTGATTAGCGGGTCGACAGAACACCCCGTGAAACCAGAAGCAAGCAATCAGGCAGCAGCAGAAGGGGGGAGAAAGCAAATACTATACAGAAGAATTTTGTGGGATCTATTCCTGATGCTGCATATATAGTATATAGCGTGACAGCTTTGACCCGTGTATGTTACCACCCTTGAACATAACCAAAATGTCTTATGAGGAGAGATTAATAAGACTGGGACTTTTCAGAGATGCCTAATAAGGAATATGATAGAGGTCTATACACTCAGAACTGGTGTGGGAAAGTAAATAATGAAGTGTTATATACACCTTCTCATAACACAAAAACTAGGGCTTATCAAATGAAATTAATAGGCAGCAGCTTTAAAATGAACAAAAGGAATATTTCTTCATATAACGCACAGTTAAGGTGTGGAACTCTTTGCCAGAGGATGTTTTGAAGGCCAAGACTATAACAGTGTTCAAAAAAGAATCAGATAAGGTAATGGAGAATAAGTCCATCAATGGCCATTAGTGAGGATAGGCAGGGATTGCTGTTTGCCCGAGGCTGGGAATGGCCAATGGGTTGGATCACTCAACGATTACCTATCTGTTGATTCCCTCTGAAGCACCTGGCACTGGCTACTATCAGAAGACAGGATACTAGGCAAGATGGATCATTTATCTGGCCCAGAATGGCTGTTCTTATGTTATGTCTGCCCCCTTCCGTGAGAAATTTATAGAAGCTAGTGATGGATCCATCTGATTCATCCATCTCATGTACCCATCCGATTCATCCCTCTCCTGCGTGGGATACCCCTTTTAGGGGTGCAGGGACTAGTGATGGATCCATCTGATTCATCCATCTCATGGACCCATCCGATTCATCCCTCTCCTGCGTGGGATACCCCTTTTAGGGGTGCAGGGACTTCTAAAAGATGAATGTTACAATTCAGAGCTCTGGATCCACAGTACTACTGCCCCTGCAGCAGATCCCATAGAGCAACTTCTCTAAACAGCTGCTTGGAGATTGCATTACCCCAAAGGATGCCTCTGGCTCCTGTCACCTGATGGCCCCGGATTAGTAATTAGTAGCTGTTACGCAGCTGTTCCTGCAGAGTTCCGGCCGGTTAGTGGGTTCTCTGATTCCCATACAAGTGACCCCTGCTTCATTGTTGTTGCTCATTTGATTGTAAAAGATATTGGTACAGGCGAGTTTGAATGATAGACTTCAGTGATTTAATATCTCCAGCTGCCTATTTGGAAACCTCCAGACAATGTTCCTAATCAAAGATCCTTCATGTTCTTGAAATTTTTACATAAGCTTTGAAACACAGGGGCTGGAATGTTATCGAAGGCTACATTGTTTGGGGATCAAAGGCAGGCTAAATGGAGAGATTGATCAGCACTTTGCGGGTAGGGATGCAGTGTGTATGGAGACAGAAGATGGATGACCATAGCTTGGAAAGGAAAAAAAGGCAACTTTCAATATATTAAAAACAAAGTTGTCCATATTATGTTGCTTTTATCTGGAGAAATATGGATTTACTAAACTAGCTGAACCTTAAACCCAATTCTTGGAGAGAGAAAGAAGGAAAGCACATACTATTTTGAACAGGAGAAACTCAGGATAGATACCTTATATTTAAGTACTGACAAAATTAAAGAGCCTAATTAATATCCACTAATTTATTGGTCCAGTCCTAGCTTTGTGAGGGCAGAAGGGCCTTTCACGTGTGTGTCTCATTCACATAGTAACACAGGTTATGTCTACACTTGTTAATTTAAGTCGACTTAGCTAAATTTTAAGTCGACTTTGGGGGGACCCTACAAAGTCGACCTAGAGCGTCCACACTGGATGCCTAGGTCGACTTGTAGGGGTTAGGGGGACCTTGGACTGGTCCGCAGTGGCAGGGGGGGCACCCCTAGCCAAGTGCCAGGGGGCTCAGCCTTTGCCCCATTGTACCTGGATACAATGGGGCAATGGGGGACAGGGACCCTGGCAGGGCATAGAGGCAGGGTGGGCAGGCCTCTGCCCTGCCCTATGGGGGGGCATGCCAGGCTCTCCCTGTGCCAGCCACCCTGGCAGGGAGGGCAGTGGGGGAGTCCTGGAGAGCCCTAAGTCGACTTAGAGTCGACTTAGGGCTACTCCAGGTCTACACTGGCTTAAGTTGACTTTAGAAAGTCGACTTAAGCCAAAAGTTGACTTAAAACGAGGTTTTATAAAGTCGACTTAATTTTCCTTAAGTCGACTTAAGCAGCTTGCTTAAGTCGATTTAAGGAAAGTGTAGTGTAGATGCAAGCTTAAGTCGACTTAATTTACAAGTGTAGACGCACCCCACAGTCACGATATATATGTTGACCACAAAGCTCTACAGATGATCACAGGAAATGGAACAGAACAGACTTACTGTTCCACTGTAGCCACGCATAGTAAACAAATTCTGATTTAGTTCAGTAAGGGTACAGTTCCTCAGCTGGTGCAGATGGGCATAGCTCTAACTTCAGTGCAGCTACATGGACTTATACCTGCTGAGGAACAAGCCCAAGTTCTCACCTCTACTGAGATTTATAACAAGCTAAACCACAACCTCTTATTGCTTTGGGAAAAACCAGTGCCACTTGGACTGTTCTTGATTTTGTCCACCTTAAGTGGTCTGCCCCATGCTTGGCTTTCACAAGCAGCACAGCTAATGATAATGGTGAGGTTATGCCAGTGGCTAGCTATACGGGTGGACATGACTGAGAAACATAAAATCCCTTTTTGGCTGTGCAGCTAATATTACATTGCAGCAGGCAGGGCGTTAAACGGCTGATTACAATAAAACTTCTAGTGTCTTGTAACAGGAGTTATAAATAGCATAGGAAGGAAAGCCGGAAGGTTCCTGTGCTTATGCCCTGGATGGAATTGTCTCCGTAGTGAAACGTAATAGGTAACCTATTTCAATTGCACGAAGTCAGGCACTATTCTTTTAAAAATAACCTGGGTTCAGTTCTTGTCTGCATCTGCCTGGTGGTAAAAACTCAGGTTAAAAAGACTAGACTTGTATGTGTGTTATTGCGGAGCTGGTGAATGGGCCTCGTTTGCTCCTCTAGCCAGCTTGCCGAGGAGTATGTTGGCATGAGCAAAAGGTTTTCAACTGGATATTTCTTACATGATGGACTGTTAGTGAAGGAGCAGGGTGGTACTTGACAAATATTGTAAAGGAAAGGATTAGAGTAGATCTGCTACCCAAAAGGGGGACACTCTGGCTCTGTACTCAGTGAACTTCCTGGTGATGTTCAGTCAGGGCCATCCCGGTGGGGGAGGGCCCAGGCCAATCAGCCTCTGTGCGGCCTTTGCCCCATCCATCACTGTGGGGGGCAGGCAGGCCAGCCCAGAAGCCAGACTGCATGCTCCCTTCCCACACCTGGGCCAGCAGGTGGTTGTCCCAGTCCGGGGACAGGGCCGGAAATGCCACTGGAGCACGGGTTCCCAGTCTCTGAAATGCTGCCCAGGGTGCGTGAGCAGAGTCCAGGGAAGTCACCTCGCTGGCTCCCCAAAGGACAGCCCTGTATTCAGAGCACTCTCCTTCCCATACTCTGCTGAGTGTAAGAAAGAGAAAAAATGTAGTATGAGAAAATTTGCCTGCATGACAAAACCGCATAAATTGGCCTCCTTACTGGAAGCTTCAGCAAAGAGACCAAAAGTTAAATTAGCCTATCTATTGGAATACCTCCATTTAATCCCCCTAGATGTACATACACTTGGGCTATATGGCAAGATGTACAGAAACTTGCATTGCTTTTGGAGGACAGACAACTTGCTACATGCGGAACTGTCAGGTTCCCTGCTCTCCATTTTCCAGTAATGGACCTCTGGAGTACGAGCCAGCCTCTGGAGTGGTGTCAGGATGTGCTGGCGCTGTGGAATGATGTTTGGATAACAATGTCTTTGGTTAGGTTGACTGTCGGGACTGAATCCAGGATCTCTGGATCTCAAAGCATGAACTTATGCTGCCTGAGGTAAAAGATCAGGAACAGATTCTGTGTGTGACGTGTAGGAGGGGACAGAGAGCCCCAGAGAGCGATGGTGGGATGTGCTGGTCTGTTGCTGATCTGGTTTGAATACAATATGCCAATTGTCTCTCCCTAGGGAGATATTTGCTGAATTGCAACAAAATGTTTTAACCCCTCTCCCTGTCACACTAAATGCCCATCCCTCTCCCAGTGGGGTTAAACAGCCTGTCCCCACTGGTGTCCCCACATGCCCCAGCCTGCACGTCAACTGGTGTCTATCTCCAAGCTGTGCAACCAGCCCTGCCATATCTGTTGCTGCTCCCACTGGCACAGGAGGTCAAGACTGGGGCAGCACCGGGCCAGGGACCTCATCTCTGAAATGATACAGCTGAGCAAAATCCCTAAACAAACAGCCTGATCTGTGGGGAAGGAAGAGGAGAAAAGCTGAGGGGAGACATTCTAGGGCAGGCAGTCTCTCTATGGATGGGGCTACTCTGAGTGGATGTCCATGCAGGGACTAATGGGGTCCTGGAGGGTTCTAAACATAGAGATGTTTGTAATCCCCTCTTCACCCCTCCAAATAGTCTCCTGACCCTGGATTTGGAGCTATGCCTAGAAGAGCACTCAGCAGAGTTCTAGCCATCTTCCCTGAACGTGGGTCTGGGAGCAGCAGCCTCAATAGCCAGGGAGCAGGGGCAGAGCATCTTCTAGCTGACAGCAGGGACCAGCCAGTTCCCCCTCCAAGCCCAGGGCAAGCAGCAGGGTCCAGAAATCTAAGCACAGCCCTCCACTACCTACCCCTGGACAAGGGATGGCCAGAAGCTTCAGACTCAGAGGCCACATCTAAGCTGCAATAAAGTTATGTGGCTGGCCAGGGTCAGCTAACTCTGGTTCACAGGACTCAGGCTGCAGAGCTAGCCCATTGTCGTGTAGATATTTGGGCTTGGCCAGGAACCCTGGCTCTGAGATTCCGAGTGGGAAGGATCTTAGGGTGGGTCTACACTGGTAGCTTACTGTGTCCATACTGGGCTTTTATTAAGTCAACTTAATAAAAGCTTAAATCAACTTAACACCACCTTTGAAGGTCGACAACGCTTAAGTCAACCTTTTAAGTCGACTTAAGCCAGTGTGGATGGGGAGTATCCCTAAGTCGACCTAATTGGCTGGAGGATGGGCTGGGGACTAGGGAGTCGCGTGGCTGGAGCCCCGGAGCGGTGGGGGATTCCCTGTGGCTGGAGCCGTTTCTCTCGCCGATGGAGCCCTGGCCAGGGTGGCAGCGGTTTCCCTTGCTAATGGACCCCCCCCCGGGGATCCCCGCATGGCTCCCTTCTCCCTGGGAGCTGCGCACGGCTCCCTTCTCCCCAGGACAGGGCCGTCCCTAGAGGGGAGCGGGGCCCAAGCCAATCGGCTGAGGCGGGGCCCTGCCCCCCCCATGCTGGCGGGGACTGTGGCAGGCCAGCCCGCTCCGCCCCCCATGGACCCCGGTTGCCCCCCGGGGAGCTAGCACCGGAAGCCAAGGCTGGGAGCTGCAGCCCGGGTGGCACGGAGCCAGGGCCGCGGCCGCAGGGGGCGGGGAGCCGGAGCCGCAGCCGCGGCCCTGGGCTGGGAAGCCGAGGCCACCCCCGGCCCCAGCTTCTGCCGCCCAGCCGCAGCCGGGACCCCAGGCTGCTGCGGCTGGTGCCCCAACTGGGGAACCGAGCCCCCCGCTAGCAACCAACCCTGGTCGAGGCCACGGCCAGGAATCCCTCCCAGCTCCCTTGTCCCGGGGAGCCGCTGCTCCCTTCTACTAGGGAGCCGTGGCTCCCTGCTTGCTCTTCTTTTGCAGCTTGCCCTGATCTTGGCATTTTCAGGTGACTATCCTAGGCACAGGATGAGAGACGCGGGTGGAGTTTATCAGCCAGTAGGCTGACACCAAGGAAAGGGATGAAAGGCCTGGTGGAGGGTAGGAGAGGAGACATTTTGGTTCTACAAAGTTACAGCTGTTTTGTACTTCTTTCAAGGTCACAAACTTTCACTCTACAGCAGGGGTGTCAAACATGCGGCCCATGGGCCGAATGTGACCTGCAAACCTCTTCCATCCAGCCCGTGACTGCATTTGATGGGACCACACTCTTTCCTTAACAGAGACAGAGAGAGAAAGAAAGTGGTCTCACATACACAGCACTCCGCAGTGCTGTGAAAGTGTCAGGTCTTGCAACATCACAGAGCACTGGGTATGTGACACTGCCCTCCATGAGACCACACACTCTCTCTAACAGAGAGAGAGAGAGGTATCATGGAGCACAGTTTCGCATACACAGCCCTCCATGATGCCACGAGAGTGCCATAGTATTTCGATTTATGGTATGTACAGCCCACTTGAAGTACGTTTAAGTTAAATCTGGCCCACCACAGCAAATGAGTTTGACACCCCTGCTCTACAGTAACCTAACTTCCTCCCCTTCCCCTTTACAAGCAGGAGCCATGCAGAAGAGGGGGGTGGGTTCAGAATCAGGGAAGGTTATGTATAGGAAGGAGAAAGGGAAACTTTGTTTCTCTGAGGAATGTGACAGCGGTCCTCTGTCATAGTACAAATGTTTTGAGGTGTCCCTGAAGTCTCACAAGTTGGGAGAAAGGGCGGGGGAAGGGCAGGAATCCACTCTAATGGCTGCACAAAACCACAATGCAGTATCCCTTTGTAGTGGGGGAGGGGAGAGTGAGTGTCTTGCGGTCTTCATCAGAAAGTTCAGGGAACACAGTACAGTTGCTGCCTGTGACTCTTCCCCCTTCCCTTTCTCTGCTCTTTGTCTGATGAAGAAGGAACCAGATTTCCGGAAGTGGCTGGGGGTTACCTGTGGGTCTGTCCTGAAAGACATTCTGAATTGACAGATTCACATCTATCATCTTTAGCAATCCTAGCTAGTAACTCATTTGTGCTTATGTTTGCTGCTTTAACCTTTAAATAGCATTTATTTTCTAAAAAAAAGAAATAAACCTTTAATTAGTTTATTGCTGGATTGATTACAGGTGTTGTCTTCAGTGTGATAGCTAAAATACAAATTGATCTGGGATAAGTGACTGGTCTCTTGGAATTGGGGGCAACCTGACTATTGTGTGTGCGCGCATGCATGCATGCGTGTGTGTGTTGTGTGTAACTGACCATTTATCACTAAGTCCAGCTTACCTAGGTGACTATAGACTGGGGAGCCCAAAGGGGACTGTCTGTGACGCCATGGTAAGACTGCTTTAGTGATCCAGGAGTTCAGTTATATTTGTTACCAGCTTGGTGAAATCTGATTATATGCAGGGTTGACAATTTTTCAGATCAGGTTCTCCAATGAGTTCCAGCAGAAATTGTTTGGTACTCAACTATCAGACATTACATTTGTGCTCCCTCACGCCCTTCCCCCCCAGGGGCAGGAGGAGTTCTGGCCTCACCCCCCACCTGGCCTCGGGAGGGGGGTCTGTACCTGAAGTGGGGGGGGGGGAACATGAGACTGGAGGATGCAAATTCCCCCCACACATCCCCCCCCTGCAGCTACCCAGTGAGTGGCAGCTGCTGGTCTCCCTCAGCAGCCCTGCAGCCCAACTCCAGCTGAGACAAGGCAGCCTCACCACCATCACCACCCCCTGCCTGGGCTCACTCAGTGTCTCTTTTACAGCCACTCTGGCTTGGGTATTAAATACCTTCCTCAGCTTTGAACATGGACGGGCCTCAGGGTTTACTCCAGGGGCGTTGCTGGCGCTGAGCGCAGGGGCATGAGCCCAGAGTGTCCAAGCGCCCCAAATCTGGAGCCAGCAATGGAGATGCAAAGAGGTGTGCTGTCTCTTTTAAGTCTCCTGCTCTGCAGCGTGTAGCTGAGGCATGTGGTGCAGAGCAGGGGAAGAGGGAAAGTTAAATCCCTCCTCTCAGGTTGGCTGGCCCCAACCCAGGTGGGTGGGGGAGAGGAGGCTGGTCACGGCATCTGGCCCCAGCCAGCGATGGTGGTGGCCAAAGGCAGGAGCTGGCCCGGGACCTAGGACTGGCAAGTCTGAAGGCAGAAGCCAGCCCCAGGGCTGCCAGGCAGCAGAGGCTGGGTCCAGATCCGGACTGGGAGCCGGGGCTGGCAGTGGGGGCTGGATCCGGCCAAGGGACAGAGGCACCTGGGGCTGGATCCAGCCTGGAGCTGGTGGCGGCAGCAGAGGGTGGTGGCTGGATCCAGCCTGGGAGCCAGGCCACCAGCAGCAGGGGCTGGGAGCATGGTAGGGGGCCGTGGTTTCGGACAGGGTGGGTGAGCCTGGGGCTATGCAGGGCACGCTGGTACACATGTGAGCCTTTGGGGGCAGTTTTCAGTATGCTTTTTGAAAGGTTAGTTGCTCATGAGTACCTGAGTAACACTTATGTTAATCCCTGATTGTAGGATACACCACCAGTTTGGGTTGTGTGCCCTGTGTTTGACAGTCTGCCCAGAGGTCGGCACTTGGTTGTGTCACTCCAGACAGAGTGACACAGTTGTCAGAGGAATATTTATTTATTAACTCCTCTAATCTCTCCTTGACCCTTTCTGTCCCTTGCTTTTTCTAAGAAGGTAAAGAAAAGATTATCTGTGTATCAAAGTTCAGTCACTACCTTTCCCTTGTATCCTACATATTTCGGAATTTGTCCTAGGCTCAGATGCTATCTACTAAAGCTAGAGAGATACCCCAGAAAATGTTCTGTGGATAATTTTTCTAAATGAGTAAATGAATTACTTTCAGCTCTGATGTACCCCTTTGATATTTACTTTCTTGTAGATATTGTAGCAAGCAAGTTTATTGGATTATTCCTGGGAAGAGTAGTTTTAAGCAAATATTGGAGAACCTATGGAAAAAGTAAATTTTGCCAAAGATCCCAAACTCTAGTACTGAACACAAGCGGATTATTTTATTTGATTATTTCCAAGATAGCTTTCTCTCCTGCACTGGGAATAGTGGACAAAGTAAGATGTAGTGAAGCAGCTTGGTCTTTCTTTGACCAAGGCTGATGCCGAGGGATGGACCCACACCTCCCGGTGGGCAGGCCCAGGCACAGCACAGTCCACCTGCCAGAAGCGCAGGGATGGGAGAGGAAGATGGAAGGATAAAAGTAAAGCCCTGTAGCTATGCTCAGTCAAGGATGTCTCCATCCCGTTGGTGGAGTGGGAACCAGTGAAGACTCTGGCTGCACCAAGGACTTATCTCCCCTGCCGTATCTGCTCAATAACCTCAATGCTGAGGAGCTAGTGGGACTGCCAGGTGTGACGTACCCTGATAAGTTTAATGACAACCCTTGGAGGCAGGTACATTGTGAAGGAGGTGGAGGAAGTAGCCAGAGAGAGCCTCTCACAGCTCGGCTGTACTCATCCCTGAGCACACTGATTGGTGCATTGCAGCGGGAGCCCTGCTAACCCAGTGGGCTGGGACGCACTGGAATAGAGAGGGCTCACGTCCCCCTCCCACCTTGTCACCCCAGCCCCGGGATGGTAGCCTTTCCTCAGCCTTTGAAGTCTGTCTGACTCTACTTTTTTTCTGCAAGCCCTAGAGTGTGCAGGTGCTCAAACCTTTGGCCTGCCCCACCCCACCAGCAGGCTGGGGGCCAGTGAATGCTTACCCATTCTGCCCCACTTGAGGGCTTGGGGTCTGGACTCAGAGCCTCTTGGAGGGATTGCCTGGCTATAGGCCACCGTTAGCAATTTCCTGCCCTACCCAAGGGCCTGGGCTCATAGATTTCTGAAAGGACTGCCTGCTTACTGACCTGCCCCCTAACCGTTGGTTTTCCCACCCTGCTGGAAGAGCCAGGCATCTGGACTGACTCAAGCCAAGCCTTGCTTTTGTCTCAGGGACTCTCCTTATTGTGTGTAGTGAAGAGGCAAGGCCTCCCTTCTAGGCCGAAACTGATGGTTGATCACAATCTGTTACATAGGTCGTAAAAAAAGCAGTTTTCTGCAATTATTTCCAGTTTTCTTTTCACCGTTCCCATTTGAAGGGCTGTTATGACATGCCCCCATGAGTTGAGTTAGAAGTTATGTCTTGCACATCAGTAGCTTTGGACCATCTATTATAGTACTGCCATAGATAGCTTTGGAGGGACAGTTATGTCGCATCTATCTTAGCCTGGAGTTGTTTGTTTATTGCAGTCTCATGTCTTTTGAATAGAGCAAACAATGTTGATTTTCAATAAGCCTTGGAGCAATGGGTAAATTACAGAAGACTGGGAGACAGCTAATGTCGTGCCATTGTTTGAAAAGAGTAAATGGAATGACCCAGGTAATTGTAGGTCTGTCAGACTGACATTGATTCTGAGCAAGATCATGGAGTGGCTCATACAGGACTTGATTGATAAAGAACTGAAGGAGGGTAATGTAATTAATGCAAATCAACATAGGTTTATGGAGCATAGATCAGGTCAGGCTAATTTGATATCATTTTTTTGACGAGATTACAAGTTTGGGTGATAGAGGTAATAGTGCTGATGTATACTTAGACTTTGTAGGTATTTGACTTGGTACTATACAATATTTTGATGAAAAAGCTATAACAATATAACATGGCACTCATTAAATGGATTAAAATTGGCTAACTGATAGGACTAAAAACATAACTATACATGGGGAATCCTCAGTGAGAGGGTCTCTTTGCAGTGGGATCCCACAAAGATCAATTCTTGGCCCTACTCTATTAAATATTTTTATTAATGACCCGGAAGAAAACAAAATAATTCTTGATAAAGTTTGAAGATCACACAAAAATTGAAAGAATGGTAAAGAGGACAGGACGCTAATTCAGAATGATCTGGATCACTTGGCAAACTGGGTCCAAGTCAACAGTATGCAGTTTAATACAGCTAAATGTATATACCAGGAAAAAAGCATGTAGGACACACCTATGGGACTGGGAATTCTATTCTGGCAAGCAGTGACTCTGAAAAAGATTTGGGGGTTGGGATGGTTAATCAGCTGAATATGAATTCCCAGTGTAATACTGTGGCCAGAACAGCTAATGTGATCTGGGATGCATAAAGGGAATCTCAGCTAGGAGTAGAGAGGTTATTTTACTTCTAAATTTGGCACTGGTATAACCATTGTTGGAAGCCTGTGTGTATTTCTGGTGTCTGCAATTCAAGGAGGATGTTGATAAATTGGAGTGGTTCAGAGAAGAGCCACAAGATTGATTAAAGGATTTAAAATCATAAGTGATAGACTCAGTGGTATGTCTACACTAGCAATTTAGTTCCACTTAAGGACCCTTTTAAGTCAACCTAAATTATTCCATGTCCACACTGGGCTTTCATTAAGTCGACTTAAGAAATTCCTTAAGTCGACTTAATAACTACCCCTCCTTAGGTCGACTTAAGCCTTAAGTCGACTTCTTAAGTCAACTTAAGGATGGTGTGGATGGGGAGTAGCCCTTAAGTCAACTTTATTAAGTCGACTTAATGCCATTGTGGACACCTATGTCCTATGTTAAGTCAACTTAATAAAGTCAACTTAAAAGAAGCTACTTTTTTAAGTCAACTTAACTTTTTCTAGTGTAGACATACACAAGGAGATCAATCTATTTAGCTTAACAAAGATAAGGTTAAAGGTTGATTTGACTACAGTTTACAAGTATTTACATGGGGAACAAATATTTAATGATTCTATAACACAATACAATGGCTGGAAGTTGAAACTAAGCAATTTCAGACTGGAAATATGATGTACATTTTTTTTATATTGAAAGTAATTAACCATTGGAACAATTTAGTAAGTCATGGTGGGTTTTCTATGGGTGACAACTTTTGAATCAAGATTGCTTTTCTAAGCTATCTTCTCTAGGAATTATTTTTGGGATGGGGAAGTTCCATGTCCTGTGTTATATAGGAATTCAGACTAGATGGTCATAATGGTCCCTTCTGGACTTAGAATCGATGACTTGTTCCCCAGTAAAATGCTGCTACTATCTGAACCAGTAGCATATAATAATAAAATATTAGAATATTCCACAGCAGCGGGCAGTGATTTAAAATGCCCTTTATATTAAACTATTTATATTATCATTAGATCTTACTGCAAAGTCTGTTGTTTGTTTCATAGTTGTTATAAATAATTGCTGAGCTAGCCTCGTGTCTTCTAAAGTCAAGGGTCACTTTCCATCTGTGAAATGGGGTGTCCAGTTGTAGATGTGGTCCTGCACTGAAAAGTGATAGAAAGCTAGCCACCGCATTTCTGAGGCCTAGTCTACACTGGGGGAGGTAAGTCGATGGGAGAGACGCAATCTTCCCTGCCGACTTAATTACTCCTACTCACTGCGAAATATTCACTAGGATCCGTCGACTTGAAGCGCTCTCTGGTCAACGCAGCCTTACTCCACTTGAAGAAGTGGAGGTATTGTGATGACTGGAGAGCGCTTCTGGGATCAACTGAGCGGACCTACACTGCTCGCTCAATCAATGAAGTTTTTTTCAGTCTAGACAAGACCATAGTATGACGGGCTACCTTGCACCTTTTTAATTACACAACCTTTTATTTTTCAGGTTAGAAACTCATGGAAGTTAGAGACAAACTGTTACATCATCTGGTTTTATTCTGTTCAGGACCAAAGCAAGATTGATCCCTAAAAAGTATTCTGCAGTGATTGCCCATGAAAAATTTTTGTCTCTCTTTTTCCCTGCCTCATGCTTACCAAAAGATGAAGATGGGCTGACTTTCCTGGCCCCTGTGCAGAGACCAGAGTTCAGCCTTCAGAAGGGTTCCTTTCCCTTGATCCTATAATACCCAGGGGATTTTTCCTGAGCAGGGTAACTTCATTCTAGCTGCTTCAGACAAAAGAGGCGCCCTTTCCGAAACATAGCAGTTGTGTAGTACTACGCCATGGAGGAGAGGAGATTGCTTCCTGATCTCACTGACGGCTCTGGGGGGGAGGGCAGAGGGGGCAAGGTGTCCCCCCCCCCCCGACTGGTTGGACCACTTTAATTGGTTGGAGGGAAAGGCTTTTTTCACGTATTCATTTTGTTAGGCTTTCAGACTCGGGCATTTTTCACAGGTTCACTGGGCTCTTTAAGGATGTCGGAATAGCAATGGGAAAGGATCACACCAAAAGACTGCTATTGAAGGGTTAAATTGTCTAAGTGGGAGGGAAGGAGTTTTGTTCTGAGGAACCTGCAGAGTTTGTTTGTTTCATTTCTCCTGTTCTGACTGAGAAGGTGGAAGGCCTAGTTTTGCTGATCTGTATGGTTGCTTGTGCATTCAACTCTTATTTTAATCCTCTTTCAAATGAGTAAAGGTCTGTTAGACCAGTCCTGATTGCTGTCTGCTTTATTCAGCTGCTTCTGCTAACAAACGAAAGGTAGCTGTCCTGAGAGGGTTCAAACAGGAGATAAGTGGAGAGAGCAGACAAATTGCAGAGGGAAAGCAGAGCTGCAGCCCAGAAAGCTGGTAAGGGAGAAGACCTTTCCAGGACCAGGCAATGAAAAGTCTTGGTTCTTCTTTGTGAAGGCCCAAATATTCCACCCCATTTCTGCCCTATCAGGCTGTCTAAGCAAAAACGCCCATTTTCAGGAGCTTTAGACCAGTATTTCATAAATCCTGCCAAAAAAACACCTCAAAGAAGTTCTGATGTCACAGAAGTACAGGAAAGTTCCTCAGAAAGGTCTTAGGAAGCAAGCATTTGTTGGGAGGAAGAATTATGCAGTACTAGAGAGGATGACATTTGGGAGGATGAATGGGATAAGGCAAATGATCCGGGGGTGCCATGTGCTGGTCTATTGCTCGAGATGTGTGTACCTACTTATGTAAACAAGTTACCTGGTTCAACTGACATTGCACAGTCTAAGCGAGAAAGTCCTATACAGCCAGTGCTAAAATATTTCCCACCAACAAAATCTGGCAAATCATGGCGACATTTCAACTCAGCCTCGTTTAAACTGTACTGCTGGTTGGAATACAGTGCACTGGAAAATGCTGTGTTTTGCTTTGCTCGTCGCCTTTTCACTGGAAAGGATGCAAGTAGTGGTGAAAATGTGTTTACTCACAAGGGGTACAGTAACTGGAAGAAGGTTACTGAGAATGATTCAGGTCTGAGGCTGCATAATGAACATGCAGTCCACAAAGACTGCATGGTGGCTTGGGAGAGTTACAGACAAATGCAGACAGGCAAAAGAGGCTCAGTTTTAGCCCAGTTAAGTGATGCTCATAAAGAACTTATAAAAGAAAATAGACAGTATGTGGCTACTCTTGCAGAAATTCTTTTGTTCACCTCTAAAAAAAAATTGCTCAGGGTGGACACTGGGAAAGTGATGAGATGAGTGACAACAGAGGAAATTTTCTTGAACTCTTGCAGCTGGTTACAAACCATGATCCCAGAATTCAGTCTAAAATAGATAGTTTACCTCACAATGCAAAGTATACACATCATTCAATTCAAGATGAATTGTTATGTATAATGAGCAGAATGGTTCTAGAGTCAATTTACCAAGAAGTCAAAGAAGCTGGGTTTTTTGCATTAATTGCTGATGAAGCAAAGGACCTATGTAAGCTGGAACAAATTTCAGTGGTCCTCCATTATTGCTACAGATACAATATATTTGAACTATTTGTTGGCTTTCGTCTGTGTCATTCACTGGATGCTACTTCACTAATGAGTTATATAAAGAACACCTTGGCATGTTGTTGCATAGATATAAAATTCTGCATAGCACTAACCTATGATGATGGCAGTGAAATGAGTGGAGCACTAAATGGTGTGCAAGTGTAACCTTCGGGTGGGCTAAAATTCATTTAATTGCCCTTCTCCAGGGCCTCACAGAAATCAATCCCGATCCCTATGGAGAAAGCAGCTGGAGACCCAGGATCCAGTCTATATGGGACTCACAGCAAAGATTGCTCAGAGTTACCAACCCACATTAAAATACTACTAAAACCAACATAACAATGAACTTTATTAACTACTAACTAAATGAACCTTATCCTAAGAAAACAAAATACAATTAACCAAGAACAATCCCTCCAGAAACCCCCCTGCATGAAAGATACCCAAGAGTCCCATAGTCCAGGTGGAGTTCACCCAACTGTCAGCTACAGTCTCTGTTCCAGTGTAGAGGCTTGAGAGGCAAAAAATAGCTGTCCTCTTCTTCCTTTGCTGGAATCCTCTGTAGCATTCCATGCAGGCTTTTTCTTCTCCTTCGCAACCAGCCCTCAGTCCCATATGCATGTCTGCAACGTCTGTTGCAGATGACTCCATTAGAGGGAGAAAACATCTTGTTTACTCCTGGCTCAGCTTCTCTCCTGAAACCTGAGCACATGGGCTCTTCTCAAAGCAGCTCTAGCCCGCTGTCTGCACAGACTGCTGCTCTCAGGTGATCTGACTGACCACACCACATCACACCAGCAGGGCACCCTGTGGAGCATGCTCAAAAATGCTACCACTCCCTGCTTCTAGAAGTTTCTAGTTGTGGGTAGCTAATCTGCCCAGCAAGTGTAACCCTCCCTCAGCAGGTCTCTTAAAGAGATAGCCCTTTTCAGGCATATGGGTTACACAAGCACAGTTTCTGGAAGAGGTACCACAAGCTATCTATGTTCATTGTTACAACCACAAGTTGAACTTAACAATTGTTGATGTCTGTAAAAACATAGATGTTGTTGCAATTTCTTTACTCTTCTTCAACAACTATATATGTTTCTATCGCATTCCTCTGTGCATTCACGTTTCACTGAATTGCAAAAAGAAACTGAGAGAAGAATTACTGAATTGAAGAAATTGTCAGACACTCATTGGGTATGTCAGATTGCATCATGCTTAGCTGTTAAAGCAACACTTTCAGTAATTTTATCGCTTCTGAATATAATCAGCAATGAATTGAATTCTGAAAGAAGTGTAGAGGCACGGGGCATTCTAAACCAGATAGGCTTTTGCTTTGTGTTTTGTTTGAATCTTTGTAGTGAAGTGCTTCTTCAACTTAAAGTGGTATCAGATTACTTGCAGAAATCAGATTGTGATGTGGCTCAAGCTTGCTTTCTTCTTAACTCTTTAATTGATAAACTGCAAGATCGGAGGGATCATGAGAAGAATTTCAACAAAATTATGGCTGATGGAATTTTTTTCTGC
The DNA here is from genome assembly GCA_007922175.1 of Pelusios castaneus. Classification (NCBI taxonomy): domain Eukaryota; kingdom Metazoa; phylum Chordata; order Testudines; family Pelomedusidae; genus Pelusios; species Pelusios castaneus. Next base: position 912,250 of record ML685890.1, read on the forward strand.
AATAATCTTTACATCAAAATGTAAACTAAAGAAAAGGGAATCTGCTGTATGCCCCCAAAATTTCAAAGCTATGTTACTGAACTCAACACAGCAGAAAATATGCTTCCAAAAACTGACAATGATTTTAAACTAAAGGTGTTCCTTCCTATTTGTGATCACACCATCAGTGAAATTAAACGACGATTTACAGACAAATCTCATGTTTTAAATGGGGTCAGTGCATTCAGTTCATAGTACCATTACTTTCTTGATTCAGAGAAACTCAGACCATTTGCAAGACATTACAAAAGTGATATGGACAGATTTGAAGCAGAACTGAGACTATTTCCAAAAGTTCTAGAGAGGTAGGAACATGAGAGAGAAGTAAAAATTGCCACAATGAACCAAGTGTTAATCTACTTGAAGAACTGAAAATGTCTTTCAGTGAACTCTATCGATTGTGTGCTTTTGGCATCACCATACCGCCATCAAATGCAGGATGTGAACGGACATTTTCGTGTCTGCGTCAAATTAAGAACAATTTGAGGAACAGTATGGGTGATGAACACCTATGTAACATTGCCATATTGGCAATAGAAAAGAGACTCTCCAAAGCCCTTGACCTTGAAGCAGTGGTTAACCGCTTTGCAGAATTGCATAAGAACCAGCGGATTCCACTTCTGTAGGTATTGACATGTGTATTTTGCCTGTGTTCTCCTCCCTCTCACTGACTTCCCTCTTGATCAAATTGCAAAAAAAGACATCTCACACATGAGGAAGAACACCACCAGGCTGGGCCAACTCCCTAACACCTCACAGTATACATGTGTCACCCTTTCATTTCTGAAAGATCACCACGACCAGAGGTTATCAGCTCTTCTTTATTCACAAATCTCATTTCAATTCTTTTGCAATTTCAAATTCCAGACAGTCCTTCCTGTGAAGGATCACCCCCCATATGCTCTTTACATAACACATCCAAAGTAGTTCTCTTACTTATAGTCCAAAAGTCCCCAGAGAAAATCAAGTTGATCAAACCAAAGTAATTTACTGCAGGTCACAGAGGCCCACTTATCACGGAGACCATCAAGAAGACAGCTCACAGTCCAAGTTTACAAAATGCCCCTTAGATTAATGTCACCTTCATTTCTTTCTTGCTTGTGACTGGCATCTGATTCTATTTGAACACATTGTACAGCAGAGGTCTATTTTGGACGGTGATTGTGCAGTGTAACAGGAGGGTAAGGGCTGCTCCTTCGGGAATGGTTGAAACAAGAATCACAAATCAAACTAGAGCTGCTCTGCAGACTCTGGTGATCTCTCTGAGTCTGAAATGAAGGAGAAAGCCCATTTGTGTACTGCCAGCTTGATCAAGCAGACCTTGGATAAACAACAGCATGTCTTGGCTTTCTTACCTGGCCAGGGATTGTCTTGTCTCAGTTTCCTCTGCTTCCTCTCACTGACACCTAGTGCTCAAAAGTAAGCAATTGTATTTGAAAGCAATTCATTACCAGTGTTCTGTTCTGCCTAATTTGTACATAAAATGTTTACATAGGGACTTGTTTTCCTTGTTGTAATTTGAATTTGGTTGGCTAATGCTTGCTTGCAGTATAAAGAGCAAACTATGTCACCCAAGTTCATCTAAATCGGTAGGATTTATTTCAGGGAAAATAAGTTTAGGATGAGCGCTTGCCCACCCTGAAATTCACTGTTCCCCCTTTATGCCTGTCCTCCCCTCCTCATACAAAAATTTCTGGAGCCGCCACTGCCTGATCTCAACTCAGGATCAAGTGATTTCCGGCAACAGGAGGAGTAACTTTATCTTGGAGAGTGTAACTGAAGGTTTTACTTTTTTATATCTCTGTGCAGAAAGCAGTTAATCCTTGGTTTGAATTTAACAACGAGAAACACTAAGACTCTGGTGCTTGATTCCCATTTATTTATTTCTAGTAGAAATTGATGAAGCGCAGAGACATCTTGTTCTTTTTGATCTATTCCAAGTGAGTCACCATACAGGAGGAATTTAAAGCAACGGAAATACAACACACCAGCAAGCGCCCGCCCTCTGAAAGGAGAGGGATAGTGGTGTAAATTAAGTTATGCCTACCACCCTTCAGATTCATCATTATTAGGCCTAGGTTTCATTTCAGGGCTCCTGTGAACTCCCATTTCCTTTCTCCTCCCATTTCTGCCTTCGAGCTGCATCTTGAGCTGAGGCATTGATGCCGAGTACACTAACCTTGCAGGTGTTTAGAGACAGCAAAAGGGCAGCTTTCCAAGTCGGAAATGATCATCAAGTACCCGTAAGTCTCAAATGACCTTTTAAAACCCAACAGGGATCTATCTTGATAGCATATGCAGGGGTAGTTTTTCTGAGCCAGCAGCTCCAGGTTATTTAAAGTAGCTCTATCTAACAATCACACATGTGCTGCCGTATGCTTATATCACGCTAGCATTACTAAGGGCGAACTGGTCTCTTTTTGCTCAGCCTAGCAGTTTGAAAGGTCACAGCATAAGGGCAAGGGGGATGTTAATAAGCTGTGACTATATTGGGAAATAAAGTTGATTGTATTTGGGCTTTTCAGAGCCTCTTGCTGATCCCTGCTTGCTAAGGGAGATATCCCATAAAACAGTGGTTTTCAAACTTTTTTTCTTGGGACCCGGTTGAAAAAAAATCATTTATCCCCCAACCCAACAATGACATCTTTGAGGAATGGATTCCAGTCTTTTGGCGGCAGCAGCAGGAGGCTCCACAACCCAGTACCGGGTCCTGACCCACAGTTTGAAAACCACTGCTGTAAAATACCACTACCCACAGCAGGAGAAATTAATGACAGCAGCTGTAAGCTTGCTTCAAATACATTGGGCTCTAATGGTGTTATCGAGAGCTTCAGCATCAAATTAAACCTATAGGGTCAGATCCTCAGCTGGTATAAACTGACAGCACTCCACTGACTTCAATGGAGCTATGCCAACATACGCAAGGCTTTATTTTGGGCGTGTTCAATAAACGCAGGATGGAGATTTTTGCTGAACAATTTCTGATACTAACTTCCATAATGTTAGCATCCCAAAGCAGGTCTCCTGTAAGCAGGGTGGCTGCCAGTGACAATCACCTCCAAAATGCTCAATTATAATTAAAATAAAATTATAATAAAAATAAAAAAATAAAATGAAATCTGAAATATGCTGCACGGGTCATTCCAGAGGTGGCAGTCTCTCCCTGTGTGTCTTGGTGGCAAAGTGGCTGTTTCCATATGGAAAGAACAATCCTATATGTTAAACAAGTTAAATTAAAAGGCACCAGCAGCAAGAAAAACAAAAGTTATTACTCAATTGGAGAGCATAATGCATATGTCTCCTCTGTAACAGGCTTCAGCTACTTCTAATGTTCTGAACAAAATGGTTGCTGTCACTGGAGAGCAGAGGAGTTCTGAGTGCCTTATAGTCAAGTACACTCAAAATATACATCGAGTTGCACCTTTCAAAACAGTGGCATCTGGGGGAGCTGGTCTAGTGCTGAGAAGATAGGGTTAGGTAGCAGTACCTGAATTTCTAACCGGCTACTGTGCTTGCCTCTGTTTGTTGTTTATATAGATGTATAAATGAATGTGTGCTGGTTAGGAATAACGTAAGTATCTTGGGGGCTCACAGCAGGATTCTGTGTTTGTTTTAAAGTAGGTTTTCTGTCAGGTAGAGAGGCTGCACTGACAGAGAGGAGTGCAGCAGAAATGCAAGCATCCATCATCACACAGCATCTCTGACTGACTTGTCCCTACAGAGGTGCCAGTGACCCTGGAGGGGTCACCCTCATGAATGTTCATGCCATGGGGAAAATCTACTGCTGCAGTGATGTAGACCCCAGAAGTACATGCTGTCTGCCTTGTGGTACAAGGTAACTTTACCATTTTTGGATCATGCAGTTATGTGACCCTGACACATTGTAGAAGAGTGGTTGTTTGTACTGTGAACATCCATTGTCTAATAAGCCTGGTCTTTCTATGGAGATAATTATTGATTTATCCAATAGATTACACACACCAATATAATAAAAGGTGGGGGGGACAACAGGGCCACAAACTTAAGGTTGATGGGGAACATTATAGGATATCTCTTGGGGAAAGAAACAGATGACTCAAGCTAAACCAGAATCTTGAGAAGAAGATAGTGGGAACTGAATTAGAAACAAGGAAGCAGAAAACCCCTTGCCGTGCAAAGGCAGTAACCACATGGCTCATTCTATTCTAGACCTTATTCTCCACTGCCTGGCACCTTGTACAGTCATTGACACCAGTGCAACATGAGTGTAAAATGCTAACAAATAATAATGGTAATGTTTTACACCCATGTTGCTCTGGTGTAAATAACACAAGGGGCAGTATAGGCCAATTGCATTTATATAGCACCTTCCACTCACAAGTGCTTTGTAAACCAAAATGTACCTGGGGATGAGGTAACTTAATCCACAGCTGAATTGCATCATGGTGAAATGAGGCTCCTACAGCATCTACAGAAGTATCAAAAAGGTTGGATAGTTTGTGCTAGATACATTAGGCTACTGCGTAATCCCTGGAAGAGAGGGAAGACTATGGATGAGTTGGGATTTTCAACATTCACTGTAGATTATGCACCTGAACCCACTTACTATGGCCTTAAATCAAAGTCCACTAAAGTCAATGGGCATCTTTCCATTGATTTGACAGCAGTGGATCAGATAGAAACAAATTGGACTGAGGATATGTTCACATTGTGATGCATCATTGCTTCCAAAAAGTGGGCATCATGTTTATCTAGCTTTGAGTAGTAGGGCCCAGATTCCTAGAGAACATACAGACAGCTGCTTGAAAAAAACGTGTTTAGAAGGCTTAAAGCCCCAAACAGGATACCGTGTTTTCAGGGAGACACCACTTCAAGCATGGGATAACATTTTAAAAAGTGGACAAAGTAGGATACAGGTGACTGTGAAAGAGATGTGTTAATATTTTATAGAAATCTTGTACTGGCTGGTTGGCTGTGGGTTAGAGGCAAAAGCCTTTCAAATATGAGCAAAGTAAGAAAAACATCCCATCGCAGAGAGGAGGAGGTTGATTTTTTCCAAGATAAACACGAGACAAAGAGATGGAAGAGAAGGTCGGCTTTGCTTTGAAAAATAGGAGAAATGCACCAAATGTTTTCCCTTCAGTCAGGTCAACGAAAAGCCATTTTTCTTGGCTGCAGAAGGTAAACGCTCAAGATCATTTGAGGAAGACTAAACAAGGTGAAGTGCAGTTTTGAGCTGTTAGCTCCAAGAAACTGGATCACCCTGTAATTTATGACCAGCAAGAAAACTTGTTAAAACTCATGCTCAGAGAAAAGATGATTCACAAGAGAGCAGGGACAAATTTCAACCCAGTCTAATTCAGACAAAAGGTTCGAACTGCTTCCCCAAAGATTGTTAATTTGGGAGTACAGACTGAGGTTTTCCAAAGCCAGCTAAGGGATTTAGATGCACAATATATTACAATGAATAGGGGTTGTGCATCCAAACCCTAAAGTTGGCTTTAAAACAGCTCAACTACTGGCTTGAAGAAAAGGGAGTGTATTAAGACTATCTTGAAAATAACAGATGAGGCAACCCCATTTCCTGCAGAGAATGGAGAACCTTCATGCTTGGATTCAGAGTTAGGAATTATGAAAACAAGCCAAGAGAGATTAAAGAAACTTTCTGTACAAGCCAGGCCTTGACACACAGAATAACCATTAAAAGCAGTAAAATGATCTCCTAGGTTAGATAAATATTGTAGGTAGTACATCTCTCTATGCCACCCTTTTGCAGGACAGCTCAAATTTAGAGAGTCGTCATTCTTGCATGCCAGTCTCTAGTCTAGTGACCAAAGGCTATTGAGTTTCCACATCCACCTTTCATCCATGAGGAACTGCATTCTGGAACCCAGACCTTCTTGTATGTACAGGCAGGCCAACACCTCACAAATTATTTCCCCACCACTGCAGGATTTTTCCGTATAGGACACTGAATAGCATTTTGCCCACTTTCATTTTAACTGTCCCATAAAGAAGAGGCTTCCTCCACTCCTGTTAGAAGCCTATTCTACACCCTTAGTAATTTCTGTTTTCCCAATTTCACCCCATTACTGTTAGTTTTGCCCACCTGTATACCACAGTAAATAGCGCCTCTCTCTCCTTGCTGTTTACACCCTGCACATACTTCATTACTTAGCCAAGCTATAGTGATTTAGCTCTTTTAATCTCCTCTCTGAATTCAGTCCCTCCAGTCTTCTCCTTGTTGCTGTTCTCTGAACCCCTGAATGTTTCTCATTATTTTTCTAATAAGGAATATATGCAGTATTCCAGGTATGGGGATGATAACTTAGATGTTTTCCTCAAGAATTCCTCATTTTAACAAGACTGAAAATAGCATAAGAAAAGTCTGTCTCTATGTGTGTGTTTTGCTTGTGCATTTTGGTGCTTTCAAATCTGGATCAAGACAAAACCAGGAAGCACAGAGGTGTGTAGAAAAACAGAGGAAATTAACCAACTTGTGAACCTCAAATACTATTCAGTTTAAATTTGGAGTGTGGAATCAAATTGCTCCTGATTTTAATCTAATAATCTTTGGCCTTTGCCATTTCCTATTGATAAGCAGAGCTGTGATTTAAAGATCCTCCAGTATACAATGACATATACAGGAAGGTGAGGTGTCTGACCTTTTTGAATGTATTGGTCTTGTCATCTTTGATATTATGTGCTTTTGGAAGCTCCTGCCTTGCTGTTCATCTGATCCAGGTCCAACTGATATCAATGGGAAACTTGTCACTGATGACAATGAGAGATGAATAGTCTCTGATGGTTTAATCCAATGCCAATTGAAGTCAATAGAATGATTCCCTTTAACTTCTCTCTCTGGATGAGATTCTGAATGCAGTATTTCCTGGAGTATTGCATTGCAGTTTGTGATAGTGATTGGTGACTGTGACATCACTGGTACTTGAAATATTATAAAACTAAGAACCTGACATCCACCCGTTTGGGTCTCCCAAGATAGGTATGTTACAACGAAGTATGTCAGAAAGACATTGGCATGTCACTTGCATCCTCCTCATTTAACTTTACTTACGTTAAAGCCTGTGTTAATCCTATTCAGAGGAGGGACCGTTAATTGAGTTTAAAAAAAAAATCTTTAACAAAGTATTACAAACATATTGAGTAAAATATTTGTATTTTTTAATTGACTAAAACTTCTGTTACTCTGAAATGTGATGTTGAAATAATGACATCATGGCTGTGAAACTGGGTCTCAGTGTTTTTCAGATCCAGTTTGCATGGGTTAAAGTGAAAGATCTGCCCCCCTCCTTTCCTCAACACCAGCCTCACAAACTCAGATGGGGGATCTGAAAATCAAGCTGGGTTTTATCACTTCTCATAGATTTGGCCAGTATGATTATTTAATCTGACCTCCTGCTTAATCCAGGCTAAACAGTTTTATTCAGTGACTCCTGCATCAAGCTCATAACTGCTGCTTGAGCTACAGCATATCTCTCAGAAAGACATCCATTCTTCAGTGAAATACACCAAGCAATGGAAAATCTACCATATTCCTAAATGCTATTCTAGTGGTTAAAAAAGTACCTTCTTCCCACTGTGAATGTGCCAGTAGTTCAAACTCCACCTGAAAAGTGAAAAGTATGCAGAAGATAACACAGGAATATTTACAAGGCAGCCACTTAATGCAAGCCAGGCCTCTGCAGGGGTCGCACTGGGTGAAGTGACAAGCCTCATTTATCATCACTTAAATCTAATACTAGCTAACTTTATGCCTTTGATTAGCCATTTAATCTCCCATTTTTCTTTTTGCTGACTGAATTCTTTTGTATCAGACCTGACTGCAACTGCAGGCCATTCCAGATGGATCCTACTATCCTGTATTCTCAGGAAAATTGTGTTCCTCCTCATTGGCTAGCACAGCCATCCCTTCTGGGCTAAGACAGCCAGAGGTCTGGCCTACAAAATTGGAGGGCGTTATGGGTAGGCACTGAGTAGCAACACCAGCTACCATGCTCAGAAGCAATGGCCCCATCTACATGGGCAGCTGGCAGGCAGCAGGCTAGTGCTGGTTAAACAAGGCAGAATCTGGAGGGTCTTGATTGTTCTGTGCATCATCTGTCTTCTGTGGGTTCTTGCCCAGATCAATTGAGCAAGCACATAGCTTTAAGGTGATATCTGGCTGGCAGCTCAGTCAAGCAGCTCTGGTTTTGTCAGTGGCCAAAACCAGCATTTAATTGTCTCTAAAATATTTGCAGATGTGTGTCCTTTTCTCTAAGGGTTTGTCTACATGAAGTTTAATCTGAAGCTTTTGGGTGTGAATGAGGAACTCACAGTGTGGAGTTGCGTCAATGGTGTGCATGCAGAATGCTTGTTCCCTTTTCAGTTTGCATTGTGTGAGCATATGAGAGCAGTTTGCTGCGAATTGAGGGTGTAGCATTCCCTGGGAGTATCCCATGGTCTTTGGCCTCACTGCTGAACAGCATGCATCCTGGGATTGTTCTCATTGTGAACTGAGGAAAACCAGATGAGTTCAGTTTTTTGGCTTTGGTTTTTTGTTTTTTTTTCCCCAATCCCATGTTTCTGCTGTCTGCACCCCATAGTTTCTGCGCTGGTTCATACCATTTTCAAATTGCTGTCAGCCAGCATGGACCCTATACTGCTATGTGACACCCTCTTTTTCTCATGGACTTTCCTGTGGTAGATTGCTATCTATGGGTATGTCTACACTAGAAAAAGTTAGGTTGACTTTGTTAAGTTGACTTAAAATCGACCTTATTAAGTCGACTTAACAAAGTGGTTACCCTGAACGTGGATTTAGTAAGTCGACCTAACTGCCCTTAAATAGACTTAATAAAGTTGATTTAAGGGTTAATCCATGTCCACACTGTGCTTAAGTCAACCTAAAGAGTCGACTTAAGGGTTAGGGGGAACCTAACCGGCGGTTCTTACTAAATCAACTTAAGCTTTCATTAAGTCAACTTAAGGAATTTCTTAATTTGACTTAATGAAAGCTCAGAGTGGACGGGGAGTAATTTAGGTTGATTTAAGGCTACTTAAGTCAACCTAAATTGCCAGTGTAGACGTAGCCAAGGTGACTTATGCTGGATGGCTATAAGGCAGTGGTTCCCAACATTTTTGGCTCGAGGGCCATAAATATAATTTTTAGAACCCTGAGGGGCCACCAGTCTATTTAATTAAATTTACATTAAAATTAAATTAATTAAAATTAACTTTTAATTAAAATTAATTGCAATCAATTAATTAGATTTACACAAAAAAATAATTATATAAACTAGTGGCTCTTCAGGATTGTAAAAGTTATATTTGTGGCCCTTGAGACAAAAAGATTTTTTTTAAAATTTGAAAAAAAATTGAAAATTTTTCTTTTTTTAAAAAAAGGGGGTGGGGGGCTGGATGCCCATGAACAGGGCCAGTTTGTGGGCAGGTGTTTGGACTCCAGCACCAGGGCGGCCCATACTCCCACCCTCCCGCTACAGTCGTGCCAGCCTGTGGCCATGGCTCTGGCTCCCCTGCGGCCTCCCCACAGCTACCCCCAACAGCCAGCATCCCCACAGCCACGCTGGCCCACCTCGCCTCCCACACCCAGCCGTGCTGTGCACCTGAGGCCTACGCTGGCCCCCAGTATGACCCCCAGCTGTGCCGGCAGCCCCTGGAGCCCAGGCTGGGATGGGAGAGGAGGCAGGCAGCTGCAGCTGTGAGCCTAGACATGTGCCATGACCGGGTGGCTGTGGCCCGGCTCCCAGCCAGCGGCTGGGCAGCACAGGCCATTTTAAAAAGCCCCGTGGGCCACTTTTGGCCTGCGGGCCAGGGGTTGAGAACCCCTGCTATAAGGCATTTCATTTAAGGACTGTCACTGAACGCAGCTCACGGCTCTTGCAGAGCCCAGCAGCACGATTGTTCAAGGGCATCCACCCACAATCACAATCATCAGACACGTGACAACTGCAGTAGCTGCCTATTGCTCAACAAGTGCATTTCAAGATATCACAGATAGTATTTGGAGCCTTGGCTAACACCAGACCGGTCTATCTGAAGGAATGTCTGCTGCCCCGTCTTCTGCCGTGTCTACTAAAATCTACAGCATGATGTAACTTGGTAAGGCCTCTTCCATTAAAAGCCCATGAGTAGGAAATTGTCTCTACTTTGAGATATGCAATTCTGCAATATCCTTCAAAACCAAACTTAAAGCTCTTAGTTTCCTGTTTAATTCAGTGTTTGTGGGGTAGGAATGTTTTGCAGACAGAGGCAGCTTGTTTCTCTGTTCTCTGAGGTGTGGTTTATTTGGGATCTGTTACTTTTTAAAAATGTCAGTGTTTGTTATTTTTTGTTAAAGTGGCCAGTTGGTATTGTGCCCTGCAACCACAAATTCTTCCTGTGCCCATGTTAACTTATACTAGTGCTTGCATCTCTTGTGGGAGGGCCCTCCTGGTTCCTTTTCTTTTGATTGGATGGTCTTCTCTACTTGAGCTTTTATACCAGGCCCATCCCCACTGGGTTTGAGGTTACTTTTTTGTTAACTCAGCCTTCATTATGGTCTGAAGCCAGTTTCCTTTCCTTAGGAGTGTCCAGCAATCCCTGTCCCCCAAATAAATTGTTCCAAGTACCATAAACAAAACAAGGTTTATTGGGCATGGGATTGATAACAAGGAGGGAAAAAGCACAAAATAAAAGCAATAAAAAGAATAAAAAATATAAAAAGAATAAAAAATAACTTATGCTTCATGTCCTAGTCAGGTTTCCATTGCTATTGCGTCCTTTGTGAATGGAGAGCCTCTATTTAATTGTCTCTTTGGGGCTGTGTGCCCAGAAGTTAAGTCTTCATTAGCACATTGAATTTGATTCTCATCCCTTAGGGCTTGTGGGCAGACAGTTGTACAATCCCAGCACTCCACTGAAGTCAGTGGGGTTTGCTGTAGGTGCAGCAATCTGCCTAAGCATTGCAGATTGCCGGGTCAGCACCTACACTTAGATGTCAATATACAATTGGAAGTGCATCTCTGTATCGCAGCACATTTTAATTAATTTTCCTTTCTCCCTTGATTAGAGCTGCACAAATGCTGCAAGAAACATTTTGATGATTATTCATTTGGATTTCAAAATGAACTGGCTTTGACTGTGCATGTGCCCCTTGTGTGTTTACCTACAGGATTGTTCATCGGGACAGTGAATTTTTAAACAAACGCCTCAAGATGTTTGCAGAAAGCACAGCTCAAATCCGTAACTGTGAGTATTTGCACTATGCAGTGTTGTTGTAGCTATTTCTGTCCCAGGATATTAGAGAGAAGGTGGGGGAGGTAATAATTTTTATTGGGCCAGCTTCTATTGGTGAGAGAGAGAAGCTCTTGAGCCCCTCTGAGCTCTTCTTCAGGTCACCTCACCCACTTTGTCTCTCTATTATTTGCACTAAACACCTGATTGTAAGAGTTGCACTTAGCTAATCAAGACACAGAAACATACCACGTGATATAAACAAGGTGTCCTGTGGCACTTTTAAAGACTAAGAAATGTATTTATTGCATGAACTTTTGTGGGAGAAATCCCACTTTGTCACATTTGTCCTGCGGCACTTCTAAAGACTAACAAATCTGACAAAGTGGGATTTTCTCCCACAAAAGTTCATGAAATAAATAAATTTCTTAGTCTTTAAAAGTGCCACAGGACTCCTTGTTTGTTTTGATGAACTAGACAAATGGCTAGGCAGCAGGAGTTGGCAACCCAAAAGAGAAGAGCCATTTCCCCCCCACCTCCCCATAAAGAAGTATTCTGAGAGCTGCATATAGATGTGCCGCTCTGCCGCTCCTCTCCCCCAGCCCTACAGTTGCACCCCTCCCCACCCAGCATAGCTGAATTCCCCCACCCCCACCCCCCCGCCCAGCTGCAGCCCCTCTCCTTCCCTGGTCCAGAAGCAGCCTACCGCCCTACCTCTACCAAAACACAATCAGTGTTAAGGTCTCCCACTGAGCCCCTTCCCAACTGTCTGCTGGCTCCCAGAGTCCCCAACCCCCGGGCGCATTCCCCGCCCGCCCGCCAGCTCCCTGACCTCCCCCTTTTACCTTGATGTAGTTAATCAGTCATCCACAGGTGGAAGGTATAGGGTTAACCTTGACTAGCTACAACAAGGCAAAAAATACAATGCCTGGTCTCCTCTAGGATTTTAGGCTGCATTGGAAATCTATGTAAATACACACTTTTTTTCCCAGTGAAAACATAGCTTGAGCTTGGATAGATGCATGACTCTTAAAGAAGCCAAGTCATCAAAGACTTTGATTTGATTTTGTCTGGCATAACTCCAGCACTCTATGCATCTCTCACAATGTAAAACATTCCATTAGAAAATCGAAATGAAATTCCACTACAATAACCTGATTAATCCAATTTCCAGTGGCATATTTTTCAAATAGACACCCAGAAAAAAGATAAAGGCATTCTCTCTAACTGCATCCTATGGTGAGAGACTTCATCTAAATCACCTTTTCATCTCCAGCTCCTCCACTTTGGAACCCCCAGCCCCACCATGGCCCTGATCCAGGAAAGCACTTAAAGTTAAGCACATCAGTAATCCAACTGAAGTCAATAGAACTAGTCACATGCTTAAAATTAAGTTCACACTTAAGTGTTTTGCTGGATCTGGGCCTAAATACCTTGCAGAAAACAGGCTTTGCAGCTTGCCTGGAAGCAAATGGATCCAGTCCCTGCTGTATCAAGAAATCCCACCAGAGAAAATGCCCTGACATCTACTTGCATTTGTTTGTATCGATTGCTCTCAAACATGACAGTTTCCATGTTATGGGAGACAGGTGGTCCCCTTAGGTAACTGGTTCCCAAACCATTTGGGATTTTATGAATAAAGGCACCACTTAGAACTCTTCCTGGAAACATACTGGGAATCAAAACCATGTCATTAGTGGCCACGTGATATCCAAGGTTTGATGACATCTGCTCACGTGAAAAGGTAACATTTGGGAAATACACAGTTGATTTTTACTTGCCTTTAATGAGATCAAATGAATTATGCTCTGTGAAACCCAAAATGTGTATGGAGAACTGGGCTGTGACTTACCCTTAGAGTGCTGTCTGCAAGTGCTCTGGAGATACAGTGCAGGGCTATTCATTCCTGTAGTGGAGCTGGGGGCCACAGATACCTGACCACCTCTGCGTTTGTGTTTATGCCTCTTTCTGAGACTGGGAGATGGCATGTTGTCTTTTCATGGCAATGCTACCATCCAGAAAAGAATAAGGACCCATAAGATCACCCTCATAAATAGCCTCTTAGTTCAAGGGCTGTGCAAAATAAAGAAATATAAATAACCGTGTAGGCCTGAGCATACCTCTATTGAATAGGAAGTGTGACACACTGAGCACTGTGAAAAAATTCAGTTTTATTTCCTGGACCCAGTCATCTGAGCTGGGTCAGACTTCCGAAGATTAATGCCCACGCATGACAGGGTCAGTGTACATTAATTCCAGTGGTTTCTGTTACAGGCTGGTATAACTCACACACGTGCATCACATAAACCTGGGCAAAGGTGCTCTGATGAGTGTTTCTCTTGGAGAGAAGGAAAAAGCCAAGAAATGTTTTTACTTTGAAACAAACCCTTCCTTTACATACAGGAAACCAAGTGCCAAACACTTGTAAAGAGAACAGAGTGGAACCTCCGCAGCTGTAAGTCAGCATATACCCATTGGCATCAAGGGAACTACACTGATCTACACCAGATGAGATTTTGAAGGAAATTCTGCTTTCCAGACAGTTTCTATTTTTAGTACACAACAGGTAGATAAGTTTAACTCTTGTTTTTGGGGAAGACAACAGAGTCCTGTGGCACTTTTAAAGACTAACAGATTTATTTATCGCATGAGCTTTCGTGGGAGAAAATCCCACTTTGTCAGACGCTTTGGGTAGCTAAAGAACTTGTTAAACTTTTACATGAGTGACTTGCACTTTTGGGGAACCCCATTCACACCATTCTCTTTATAACTAGCAAATATCCACCGTCATCTTTTCTGCACCACATGGCCCCTTAACACTGCATTGCAAACCTGAACCCAAAGCTGCGTGGAGACTGAACTCTGCATTTTCCCTATATAGCTGCTGCAGCCCTCTCCCCCCTTTGCTCCCAGTCTAATGCTTATACAGGATGCAGGCTTTTCAATGCATGTTTGTTTCTATAGGGCCACAGACAGTGTTCCTGATCAGGCACAGTCTGGCATGCCAGAGAAACGTCACTGCTCAAGCACCTGGGACAAATCTGGCGGGGGGATGGATCTGACATTACACGTTTACAGCTATATTTTGCAGGCACTCTCCCTTACCACAGCCAGTGCACTGCCGACTAGAATAGCTTCCCCAGGCTAGTCCCCTTCAGCAACATGTGCTGAGTGGTGGAGAAAGCTTTGAGAAGTGTTTTTATTTCTGAAGTTATTTTTTGGAGAGGAGGGGGAAATAACCAAAGTTAAAGAGCGCTTCCCAGCAGGTTCTGAAAGAGAGAGCTCTGGGTCCTGAAGCAGAAGCATTTCCTTGTGAGATCACTTTCGTCATTTTGTGTAAAATGCCCCATACTCGTCCCCGGAACCCCAGTCCAATCCCAGAGGTGACGTGGGACTCTGGGCTCAAAGAGATGAATGAGACCTGGAAGGGAGCTATTGCCTGCCTTGGGGTGGCTATCTTCTTTGTGATGACCATTGGAATTATCTACTGGCAAGTGGTGGACCAGCCAAACAAGAATTGGATCCTGAGAGGGAACACCAGTGGTCTCATTTGGGAGCGAAGGACTCAGTCCCTCATCCTGCAGACCCTAAGCGAGGAGAAGACCCTGGTGGAGATTGCTGTGGGGAACTTCCCAGACACAGAGCAGCCCTTTGTGAAGAACTTATGCTGGCTGAACAAGACGGAGTTCTGTTATACCTGGGATGCTACGGTGGATCTGAAGATCGCCCTCGAACTCGGTCTCTCCGCCAGCACAGAGTGCTACAGCATAAACTGGACTCCTCTGCACTGCAAGGTTACGTTAAAGGTAATGGGGCTTGGTTTAATTAATAAAATAACACATTTGTTTTATAATGTATCCTGGTGCTTTCTGGGCCAGATCCTCAGCTGCTAAAAACCAGCATAGCTTCAGTGAAGTCAGCGGAGCTGCACCAAATTACATAAGTTGTGGATCTGGCGTTATATATTTATTATAAATCAAATCAAATAAAAAAAAGGATGCTCAGCTTGTCCCGCTGACAGGGCTGGAAGAGAGAGGGAGATTGTGTATTTGTTTACTTTTTGTGAAAGGCACCTGGATCGCACAATGATGGGTGATCATACAGAATCCTAGATAGATGGATGCTCCAAAGCACTCAGCATGCCACTGTCACCGTTAAAAATACACTTGTGATGCTAAATCAGTCAACTGTAGCTACCTACTCATGGGGGAGTGGTGTTTACTAGAGGGCAGGAAAGTTGTATTTATTTATTGACTGAACACACACACACAAAGTGACGATAGTGTTTGAAATCAAAAATCTAGAAAAGATTATTCCTGCACAGTCACAATAGATTTATTCCAATGACCTCTCATGGGAGAGTGGCAGCACCCTCCCTTGTTGGTAACTAAAAGGAACTTGTGTAAAACAAATACCCACCACACATTTGCACTGAAATCCCATGGCTGTATGAGGTTTCAGAAGTTGCTTTTTTGTCTATGTTAAAAGTTGGGGAACTTCCTCTTACGTTCCTTCAGTTTGTATGATGTTTTTGTGACTTACAGAGAAGTTGAGTAACTTGTTAAACAATATTCAGAAAATGGGAGAATGAATCAGGTTGTCTGAATCTGAACATAACATTTTCCTTTCTCTTGATACATCAGGGGTTTCCACTGAGACCATTAATAAAATCTTTGATTTTTTTTTTGCTTATCTATAAATTACCTAGATATTAACACCTCTATTAGTTGTACAGTAAATCAACATATAAAGCACACTTTGCTTTGGAGTCATTTTGAATGTAATCAACGAATGTAATATATATGCGTGATTTGTTTTGGATCTTCCCTGGCAAGGTGATGAGCAGGATAGAGTTGATCGTTTTCCAAGTAAAAATCTAAAATGATTGGAAAATATGATGTGGAGAAAGTCAGAAAGTGAGTGGGCCAGAGTCAAAGCTGGTGAAAATCAGCATGGCTCTATTGAAATCAATGAAGCTACGCTGATTTACATTAGTGGAAGATAGTTTAACATAATTGTGCCAAATTCCTTCACCTTAGTGAAACATCTAACTTGAGGACAAGAGTGGATTTGCCCTGTGTCTGCAACAGTAATTGTCCCTCAGCAGCACACAGATAAAAAGTATTTTGCAATATAGTTAAACTGTTATGGAGTTCAGAGATTCAGAATTTTTCTTTGACATTTAAGATCAGTCTCAAAGGGACCCCAAAGGAACCTGAGTCACAAATAAAAATTTCAGATGATCAGAAGACACAGGATAATTTTTCCAAATCTACAGGAGAATAATCTGAATAATCCAGGATTCTGACACACTTAGTGGTTCAAAAAAAATTAGGAAACGGGGGCCTGATGCTTCATGAAGCTGAGAGCCGCTGACTTCAGGGGAAGGTGAAAAGGCTCAGCAGTTTATGGGTTCAGATCCAGGCCCGTGGGGAGTAAGGGGTGAATGGAGTTAAAAAAAGCAAAAGGGATTAAGATGGGTAAAATGAGCAGGGTCTCTAAATTGCAGTCAGAAAGGAGAAAATGAAACAGAAATAACAGGCTCTTCGGAAACAGTCGAGCAAATTAGCTGACTCTAGATGTCCCTTTACCAGAATCCAGTATAAATTATACATATTGTGGCTGGCTGGCTTTTACAGTTGTACTGAGTATCTGCACCAGATTGTGGCTACCTGCACTTAGAAGTTTACACCAGGAAGTAAAAATAAAACCCTAACCATTAAAACCATTTGTTGATGAGCTCTCTGACATCAAAAAGCCTTTCTCTATGCCGAGTGATACCAAAAAAATCCTGTGACACATGGTTCTGTCTTGTTTTAGCTGCATTCATAGTTACGCAAATAGGGCTAGATCCTCACCAAGTGCCAATTAGCATGGCTCCATTAACTACTTCAGTTTGCATCTGCTAAGGATCAGGTCTGAATATGTTCAAGTGTCTGTGGCTGGTTCAGTCACAGTAGTTTGGCAGGCAGCTCCTGTTTTTCATGTACTCAGCTGTTCTTTTGTAATGCTAAATACAAACTGAAACTGCCCACTTGAAACAGCTGTCTTTCTCTCCGCAGGACCCCCATTCTGCATTCATCACCCTATAATAAACTTCACAGAGTAGGAACTGGAGTCTTCCTTTTTAGAAGTTGAGGGTGTAAGTGTAACTAGCTGATAGTGCTTAAACAATCAGAAATCCCCCTAGAAATATATCTGGGCTTTCACAGAGGCCCCCAAGAGGCCTTATTCTAATTGCCAGAGAATTTGAAGTCATGTGGGAGGTTAAGTCTTGCTGATCCTGCTGCTTGGCAAAAAGTGAAGGTTTAGAAAGAGCTGAGGCAACGTGAGCATTTGACCCGAAATAACAACATAATTGATTGTATTTAGGTGGTTTAGGAAAAGGGGGGAAAGAACTATGTAATGCTCTACATACTTCCCAGGTTTGTCTTTGTTTTGCATTATGTGGCGGTAGCTGGTTGACTCTCTTGAAAAATATTCTTAACAGTATTTTGGCTCATCTTGACACCAAAACAACGTGGCTAGGAAGCTCCTTGCCTTGCTGTGGAGAGACACCATTGATTAATTGTATTGGGGGATGTTGTCAGCTTTTGGGAGGGAGGTTTAGTGGGGGAAATATATATCTTTATTATGGAGATATCAGCCGGGACTCCGTACATAGTTAAGGTTGTGTTCAGATTTGCACTGGAAGTAGGATGGGAAGTGTAAAGACTCATGTTTAACACTTTAGTGACTGAATTCTTTTTCAAGTTTAATGGTTATTTCAGAAAACTGATCCACATGACGCAGGAGATGCAGATACCAGGCCCCCCACATGGGGAGAAAAAAGAGTCTGCTTTACCAGGACCCAGAGGCTCTGGGGGCCCCAGCCCTGGCTGTAATCTCCATTACCATGTGTGGGGGAGGCAGTCTGTGTTACAAGTTTATACTGGACGTGAAAAAATTATGCTTAGGCCCTAGCAGAAGCTCTTTGCATATTGGCAGCTCTGCCTAACTCAGCACCTCTCCTGGCAGAGTATTCTCCAGCTGGTGCTGCCCACTTCTTGGGTGACGTTACCCAACTGCAGAAACTCCAGGTGCTGGAAAGATATGGTTTCTAGCCATCAGAGACGTACCTTTCTGGAACAGCCTTCTCACTGGGGGCAAAAAACCTCACTGGCTTCAAAACTGAGCTGGATAAATTTATGGAGGGAGGGTATAATGGGACAGCCTAATTTGGCAATTAACTGACTTTTGATTACTAGTGGTGAATATACCAATGGCCTGTGATGGGATGTTAGATGGGGGACTTCTGACTTGGTGCTGAGAATTCTCTTTTGGGTGACTGGCAGGTGAGTCTTGCCCACATACTCAGGGTTTAGCTGATCACCATATTTGGGGTCAGGAGGGGATTTTCCCCCAGTACAGATTGGAAGGGCCCTGGGATTTTTTTTTGCCTTCCCCTTTGGTGTGGGTCATGGGTTACTTACTGGTGGTTTCTCTGTACCTTGATGTCTTTAAACCATGATTTGGGGACTTCAGTGACTCAATCATAGGCTGGGTGTCTGTCACAGGAGTGGGTGGGAGACTCTGTGGCCTGTGTTCTGCAGGAGATCAGACTTGATCATATTGATTCCCTGATCTTAAAAATCTAGGAATCTATGGCTGCAGTCTGCCTCTGGAGGATGTTCCGCTACCAGTTCCCCTGGTATTTAGTTAACAAAAGTCAGTCTATTCCAAGACTAGAACTAGTTCTTTGTCTTCCACTGTAGAGGCCAAGTAGCATGGGGAAGACAGTGCTTTGATTTTTTTTTTTTTTGAATTATGAAATAAAACAGTCAGCTGTGCTTTTAATATGAAACATACAGAGCTGTACTTACCCTCTGCTAATGTCCTCAAACAATCCTGGCCTGCCGTGTTGTATCATTTAGATGCTAGAGAAAACAGGAGAGATTTTCAAGTTCTGAGAAAGAAAGTCCTCTTCAAGTCAGGGATTGCAATGAGAGAAGTAAGTAGCCAACCCTGGATTATCCTCAGAGTTATTTATTGTATAATGTCTGCCTGGAAACCTTATGGCAAGATCAGTAAGACCATGTTATTGTGCTGAGCACGTCTTACATAAATACTGGATTGAAGGAATGCCAGATTCTCTGCCAGCATAAACTGATATAGCTCCATTGAATCTGGTCCAGCCCTTATGGAAAAGAACCTTCTATCAGTAATCCAGTGATTGGCAAATATGGGGCCCACTCCTGCTCCCATTGAAGTTTGTGGATAACTCCTATTGACTTCAACAGAAGCAGAAGTGAATCCACAGTTAGCTGAGTGGAGACTTGAGGACCATGTTCCAGTTCAGGATGGCTAAATTGGAAGATTCAGTTCTGTGGCCACATGGACTCTTACAGCATTAACTACTGGGATATCTTAAAATACAAAGGGGCAAAATAGTGCTTGCTGTTAGAAACAGCTGTTAGCCAAACTCTGCCTACACTTGCACCACTGTAAATGTAGCGTAACAGTAGACTTCACTGAAGTTCCTCTTGACTTAAACTGATGTAACTGAACGCAGAATTTGTCCTGCTGTTTTCACAGCCCCATGAAATTTGGTTCTCCAGAATTCAAGGTGCAATATATTAAGTGTACAGCAAAAAACACTTGGTTACTAATTTAGTAGAAGCAGAATTGAAATCAGATTTGATCATTTTGTAAGGACTTAAATATTTAGGCACAGGTCCTGTCTGTCCAGATCTTTGAATGGAAGATTCTGAAATGTGAGACAGGTCCTGTCTGTCCAGATCTTTGAATGGAAGATTCTGAAATGTGAGAACATCTGGCCCCAAGGCCAACAATGAGTTTCTCGTATGTCTGAAACAGACAAAAAAGCTACTATGAGATTTGTGGACATAATATTCTAAAACAATAATGTATAACAGAGGGAGGATTCTTCAGATGGTGTCTGTTGCCCAAAGGAAAGAGCTCAGCTGGGATATTAGTGTTTCTCATCTCGCTACAAACCCATTGTCTTTATTCACTCCTCAAATACTGACTAGTAGGTCTGTTCACACTGCAATCATACCTGGTATGTCAGGGGCCGGCAACCTGTGCCGGCCCCTGTGCCGGCCCCACCTCCTCAACCCTCAGCTGGTGCTGACAGCCCGTCCATGGAAAGAAGCCACCTGGAGGGGCTCCTCTTAGCAGTGTGCCTGGGGACCCCATCCCCAGTTACCTGGAGTCACTCCTTTTGGTGGTGGCACACCACAGAGAGGAGCTGCTCTGGGTGGCTTCTTTACATGGTATACCTGGGGCATGGACATGGCAGGGACCTCTGCACTGCAGCTGCCCCCGAAAGAAGCCACTTGGAGTGTCTTTTAGTGGCAGGAGTGGCGATTTCTGTGGCGCCACAGAGGATGCCGAGTGCCGCTCTGAATGGGCTTGTGTGCCACTGCTGGCACGTGTGCCGGGGGTTGCCTACCCCTGTGGTATGTCTACACCAGATATGTCTACCTGGTGTAGACATACCTGAATTAGCTTTAAATCTAGCTGGCTCAGGTACTGGAGCAGTGAAACTGCAGCTGCATAGGTTTCAGCGTAGACTAACCAGCCAAGTAATTAACCACGGTTCTGACCAGGCTTATATGCTTAAGAACATTTCTGAACCAGGGCTATGAACAGTAACCTACCAACACATCCTATTATAACAAGGTGAGAGAGAGAAGATGAAAATCTATGGCAGTATGGTGTGGTATAAAGGAACATAGGTATACTAGATCAGACAAAGCATCTGACGAAGTGGGGTTTTCTCCCATGAAAGCTCATCCAATAAATACATTTGTTAGTCTTTAAAAGTGCCACAGGACTCCTTGTTTGTTTTGCTGACCTAGGCTAACACGGCTACCCCTTTGGAACTAGATCAGACAGTGATCGATCTAGTCCTGTAATCTCTTACTGACAGTGGTCAACACCAACTGCTTCAGAGAAAGCTCAAGAAACTTTGCCAGACGTAGTTATGGGATAACCTGCACTCAGGCAATGGACAGTCTAACAGTCCATCTCACCTCACCCCATTACCAGAAATCAGTTTATGCCCTGAAGCAACAAGTAGGTGGGTGGGTTTGTAACCAATCCAAAATGGTTGTTTGGTATTTTTATTATACGCTTTTGAACCCACAGTATTCTTATTGCGAAGATAAATGTATAATCGTGCTAAACTCTTGGCCTTAATGATAATTTTGTTGCAATGAATTCCACATAGTGTGTTGTAAAAGTAGTATTTCCATTTAACTGTTTGGAATTTGTCGTGTCATTGCCTGCCCACTTGAAAGGTTCTATTAGCACGAATTTGGGATGATTAGGTTGATATATTTAACAGAAACTCTTTTAGAAATATTGCTAGTGCTTTTAGTTTAATTACATGTAGGCACTATTTTCCATATCACACCCCTAAGAGAATTCACTTTTGTGACTCTCTTGCAGTAGATTAGTGCCTATTGCAAAACTGAAGAAACAGTGGCAGGTATTTGAGAAATTATTCACAGGCAAACCTGTCCAAGGCTGAATGGTTGTTTTTTGTCCTTATTAAACAACCCCTCTAGAGCCTCCCTAAGTAATTTTACAGTTCTTTGTATTCTCCATCCTGCTTTGATCAAGCCCGGAGACTGAGGCTGTTACATTCACAGCTTTTCTTTTTCCCATTTGGTCACTTCCTTGTTCATATTCTTTATGTCTATCAATATGGCCCATATTAAATGGATTGAAAACAGGCTGGCTGATAGATATGAAACCATTCCTAATTCCCCATTAACAACTATGAGGGAGTGTTTCTAGCGGGGGTCCCCTATGGATGCTACTCAAATATCTTTTGTCAGTTATCTGGAAGAAAATTTGATATTATTGGTGATAAAGTTTGTAGAGGATGCAGACTAGTGGAGCGGTAAATAGAGATCAGTCACTGATGCAGAATGATCTGGATTGCTCGATAAACTGGGCACAATCAAATGCTTGTTGAGCACTAAATGCAAGGTCATGCATCTCAGAGCAAAATATTTAGGTCATGCTGACAGGGTGAGGGACTTCATTCTGGAAAGCAATGACTTTGGGAAGGACATGGGGATTGAGGCGAGATCATACATAACCAAGTGAGCATAAACTTCCAGGGTGATGCTTGGATACACAATATGTATAAAGGGGTGAGTATTGAATTGTAGTAGGGAGGTGTTATCACTGTGTAGGGCATTGGTAAGACCACCTTTGGAATACGGTGTTCAGTTCTGATGTCTATATTTTAAATAGCAAGTTGGAAAAACTGGAAAGAGTTTAGAGAAAAGCTGTAAGAATGGCCTGTGGTCTATAAAACATTCCTTTTTATGATGAGAGACTTAAGATAAATTGACTGAGTTTATCAAAGAGAAGGTTAACAGATGACTTGTTCTGTAGAGGGAGAAGATATCTGGTACTACAGGGCTCTTTAATCTTGTAGACAAATGCATAACAGCTGGAAGCTGAAGTCAGTGAAGTTCAAAATGGAAATAAGATGCACATTTTTAAGAGTGAGGGCAATTAACCATTGGAACAGATTGCTAAGGAATGTGGTAAATTCTCCATCATTCGGAGTCTTTAAATCAAGACTGGATGTCATTCTGGAAGAGGCATTCAAGTTCAACCACAAATTACTGGGCTCGGTGAAGGAACCACTGTGTAAAATTCTATGGCTTATATGATACAGGTGGTCAGACTAGACGATCTTAATGGTCCTGCCATGATTGGAGCCACTAGCATGCTGTTCCTCATTGTGTTTTAGGAACGTGGGTTGGTAGTAGCGCCTAGTGGCTCAAGTCTGTGGATTGCCAGTAGAGGAACCCAGGCCCTCCTGCTTCACCCACCTCCAACCCAGGACTCTGGGCTGGCAGTTCAGGTGTGCAGTAAAAACAAGGGTTTCACCAAGCCTGCTCCCTGGGTCACTTCCTCCACACCCTCTGCCTCACTAGAGTGCCTGTGGTTGCCTGGCTATTACCTCGCAATACATGCTCAACTGAAAGTGGTCCAGATGTTCTTCCCTCTCGCTCCTAGACAGGTACTCTGCTCTTTCTCCACTAACAGCCTGTGGCTCCAGATTCAGGTCTGCTCCAGATGGCACAGGACTCTGCCTGCATCCCTGCAGGAGGAGTTACTAGTGCAGCTTTGCTCCCTTGCGCTGCCCTCCCAGGCTGGGCTATGCTGTGCTTTTTAAACTCCACCTCATTTGTGAGCACACTGAGCAGACGCGTCTGGGTGGGGAGCTTCCTGAGCTCAGAGCTGCTCTGTAACTCTCTGTTCCCCAGTGTGGCTCTGTGGGATTTGTTTTTTCCCGCCCCCCCCCCCCCCCAATGTCCCTTCTAGCTTTAAAAATCTATTATCTTATTTCCAACAACAAATCAGGTTTATGCTTTGATGCACTGCTAGTGGGAGTTCTTTTTTATGCTTAAAATGAAAACCTAGAATGTCCAGGTATCGTCTTCCCAAAAGGACTGCATTTTTATCGTTTTAATAAGGGCTACCAGTTTAGGGCAGAATACTAGCTGCTAAAATTGAAGTTGGAATTCCTGCTCTTCTCTGCACAAATCTCTCTCACACAAATTTCTGGCAACTTTTAGATGGAGAACTTCTGAGAAAGGTGCAGCCACCTAGCCAATTTTACAATGTTGCATTTTGGAAATGGGGATGTCGAGTCCCTCCGCATTCTTGCAGATAACCATTTTACATCCTGAGATCTGACTATCCTTTATTCTCTTAATTTGCATAACTACTCAAGATATCAGTGGTCATAAAATTATCCAGTACTTCTTAAAATCCAGTCACAGTGATCTCTTATATCAGTGAATGTTTTTTTAGATGATCTTTATTATTAGATGACCTTTATATTAACTTCACTCTGTCTGTATGTATTCCCTGTGTTTTCCCACCTTTCACTAGCAGATGGCATAATGCTTATAGATTTTTAATAACAGACTTACTTAATATGATTCCTGTGGTACAGGGGTTAGGGCAATCTACTGGTCGCTGGTTTGAATCCCACCTGTGACTAAAAAGCTGCTCTCTTTAGTATTTGATTTACTTTTAATCTGGATTGAAAAATAACATAAAAAACCAAGTTGGTCAAACTTCTCGTATGAGGCTTTTTAAGCGCTGTGAAAGCATTTGTGGCCACCCAACCTTTTGCAAACAAATGCATTCACACTGCTTAAAATGCCTCGTACAAGAAGTCTGCCCAATCTGAATTACTTCTCTACTTGTTTTGTCCCTTTTAGTACGTTGGTTTTAAAGTCATCTGTTTTTTAAAAACTTGTTTTTTATAATATAATAATAATAAATTAATAATCTTAAATAGAAATTCCAACTCAAAAAACCTAATTTTATCCTCACCCCAAAATGGAGCTTTTGTAAAAATAAATATAAAAACCCACTTTTCAGTTGCTAAAACCTAAAACAAATTCTAATTGTTTTTGTATTAAAACCATATTTTGTCTGGTCTTTTGGGGGTAAGGGTGATATTTCCTGGTCAGCTTTAAAATAGATGACAAAATACACATTCAACGATATTTGTAGTTCTTTTGCTATAGATGTAGAACTTCAAACCATCAAAAATCTATAAGGTAAGGAGCTGGAGAAAACTTTTCCTCTCCAGTTCACATGGTAGTAGATATCTGTTTTGATATTCCGCTTCCCCTGCATGTGTGGAACTCCCAGAAGAGTCCTGGAGTCAAGATCCATTGAGAGGATTTGAATGGAAAGTACCACATTTGGCTTTTGATCAATAAAAATTATAGACTTTTGAAGGAGGTAATAGAATAACAGTGCTGCCGTCTCTTGTGATTTTACTGAGTCTTGCAATATTTGATGTTAATAAAAACCTCAGCTCCTGGAGTCAAGTGACTATGCAGAATTTCAGTTTTCATTTCAGAAAAAAATTCTAATCCTCACATTTGTGGAAAAACACTTGGATCCCATTTTCAAGTTAACTGGATTTTTGAGAACTGTCTGTGTCATGGTTATTGAATGTTTGGGGGTGGCAATGCTGCAGTCCACTTACAGAATACTCTGCCTTCTCAAAGCATAGGGCAAACATGTATTTGTTAATTCGCTCAACATCCAGTGAAGGAAATGCCACTATATCCAGCTACCAGTGGGGAAGCTGAGACACAGAGGTTCAGACTTTCTAAATGCCCTACAGTGAGTCACTGGCAGAGTTCCATGTTAAGTCCACTTAAACCTGTTCCTTTCCTAAGTGCATAAAGAGCCCCTCTCCCACGTCTTAGTTACCCTATGTATTTATTTTCCTGTGTACCAGTCCCTGACACAAAGAGTTAACAATATTAATTTCTAACAGAGCTCTGTCTTTGGTTGCAGAATTGTTTTTCAATGATGAATGTCTCCTGGTATGGAGGACCAAGTCTTAGAGCCCAGCGCTGGCCTTTGAACAACGTGAATACAAAGTCCCAACCATTTATCATCAGCAACCTCGCCAAAAATCCCACCGGTTATGGATCTGTCTTAGAAAAATACTTTCTGGGATCAACAGGTAAGAAGAGTTTCTTTGCTGGGATTTCTCATTGTTGCTGACACTAAATAGTTAACCATCGCTTTGGATGTTCGGATTTACTTTTAGTGATGGAAGAAATGTTGACCTGGATCATTTGCATTCTTCTAATGGGGAATTTGACTCAAGGAACTTGTGACCGAGAGGTGAAATTGCTATCAACCCAGGCCCCTCCATTGGTTTATTGGTATCTAGGAGCATGTGACAAATTAGCCCATTTGAATGCCCCATCTTCTCTCTATGTCGCTGCTTCACACAGTGTTAATTTGAAACATTCACTGCGGCAAGAGGTCACTGTGACTGGATTTTAAGAAGTACTGGAGAATTTTATGACCACTGATATCTTGAGTAGTTATGCAAATTAAGAGAATAAAGGATAGTCAGATCTGAGTGTAAAATGGTTATCTGCAAGAATCCCCGACATCCCCATTTCCAAAATACAACACTGTACAATTGGCTAGGTGGCTGCACCTTCCTCAGAAGCATCGAGTACGGGCACTGCCGAAAGCAAGATATCTGACTACCTGGGCCAGTAACCTGCACTGGCAAAAGTCTTCTATTTATTCTTTGCAATGCATGCTGACCTGACAATACCGTTCACTGAGGGCAACCCAGAGATGCAGTACTAGAAAAGCCCTTGGTAGTTGGCAGCTAGCACTGTGGATCATTGCTGGGCATGTGGCATGTGTGTTTAGGTTAGTAGTGGCATAGGTTACTGAAGTTCACAACTAACTATTCCAGTTGCTACTTTGGCTGCCAAATCTATTATGCAACTTCTCTCATTCATGCAGAATGAGAGCAGGGTGATGCCTCAGGAGAATGTGCATGAAAACTCAGGAGAGCTTTCATAAGCACAAAACCTTAATGAAAGATGCTCCCTGCAGGGCCAAGTCTCCTCTGCCTCCCTTCTTGGGTAGATCGTTACATCTGTGCAGAGCAAGTGTAGTGGAGCTGTCATTTTGGTGACAAACTTGTCATCAAAGCTCCAGCTCCCCTGCAGCTGAAGTTAGAGATGTAATTTCCATTGATGGAGCTCCAGTCAACCGAGAATGCTAAAAATAACAGTGGCTATGTCTACACTGGCAAGTTAGTTCGAATTAAGGAGGCTTAATTCGAGCTAACTAAAGCCATGGCTACACTAGGCTTTAGTTAGTTCGAATTAAGGGCTTCCTTAATTCGAACTAATAAGTTCGAATAGGGTATTTGAATGAAGGGGTTAATTCGAACTAACTAGTTCGAATTAGCCAATGTGGCCATGTTAATTTGAACTAATTTCTTAGTTCGAACTAACCGGCCATTGAAATGAATGGGGATCGCTAATGGCACTTGCTTAGTTCGAACTAACTTTTTCTAGTTCGAATTAAGCTAATTCGAACTAACTAAAATTAGTTCGAATTAGTTAGTTCGAACTAACTAATTCAAACTAATTTTAGCCAGTGTAGACAAATTGACAAGTATGACAGCTCCAGTGTCCCAGAGTGGCCTCGATTGGCACTCTGGGACATTTCTGGAGACTTTCTAACCCACAATGAGTGAACCCACACACTCTATTGCAGGACAGATGATCCGTGGCAAGCATTACCACGATTGTCTGGGTGGTTTACCTGTTGTGCTGCAAGAGGGCTGTTGCCGTGCAATAGGCAACATTGTAGTGTGTACGCTCACAGCCTTATCACATGGTAAAGCTCCTTACCGCATGATAAGGCTGTAGTGTATACAAGGCCTGTGATGAGGCAGGCAGTGCAATGGGTAAGTGCCTGAGTACACTCCTTTGCAAAGGTATCTTCTCTGCATCTGTCTCTGCCAGCTCACAAGCTACACACTGCTGGGAGCTTCCTTTGAGGAATGGACCTGGAGTGCCTGGTGCAGGCATAGCTAAATGAAGCCTTCTGGCTGGCTTGCAAGGCCACCCTGCTGATCAGATCCTTCTACTCTACCTCCTTGGCCTTCCTATTCCCTCCCACATTGTTCCAGCTCCCAAGTATAGCCGAGGACACTTCCTTTCTCCCCTTGTCACTGTAATACTAGTGGTTGTAGAGTCATTTAGTAACCTCCCCAGCTTGCAGTAGTTCCTCCCACAGTCCCCAAGTCTCAAATCTATTGTATTTTTTTTTTTAATTCAGGAGTGAAGAGAATTATAAAGTCAAAGGAAATGTAGGCAGAGTCATGAGTAAGATCCTCCTGTGTATGCTATGTCCACTCAGGAGCAGCTATGGGAGACTTTGGCTATGTCTACACTTGTTAATTTAAGTCGACTTAGCATGTCTACACTTAAAATTTTAAGTCGACTTTGGGGGGAATCCTACAAAGTCGACCTAGAGCATCCACACTGGACACCTAGGTCAACTTGTAGGGGCTAGGGGTACCTTGGACTGGTCCATGGTGGCAGGGGGGCACCCCTTGCCAAGTGCCAGGGGCCTCAGCCCCATTGTACCGGGGTACAATGGGGCAAAGGGGGACAGGGACCCTGGCAGGGCACAGGGGCAGGGTGGGCAGGGCTCTGCCCTGCCTTGTGGGGGGGCATGTCAGGCTCTCCCTGTGCCAGCCACCCTGGCAGGGAGGGCAGTGGGGAAGTCCTGGAGAGCCCTAAGTCGACTTAGAGTCAACTCCAGGGCTACTCCAAGTCTACACTGGCTTAAGTTGACTTTCGAAAGTTGACTTAAGCCAAAAGTTGACCTAAAACTAGGTTTTATAAAGTCGACTTAGCTTTTCCTTAAGTCGACTTAAGGAAAGTGAAGTGTAGACGCAGAGTAAATTAAGTTGACTTAAGCTAGCTTAAGTCGACTTAATTTACAAGTGTAGATGCACCCTCTGTGACTTGAGTCACAATTCCATTCCTGCTTCTAGAAGGCAGGTAGCCTTATAGTGCTGGTCAATCGTAACAACAACTTACCGTTGCCCTACTTTGCATGCTGGCTCAGTTACTCTGACCAGCAGGTAGGAAAGAATAGTGTTAAGGCTCCGTCCACTTCCCACCCAACTGCTTTAAGAACGGAGTAAGCAAATAAATAGCCCTGTCTACTCCTGGGCACCCAATTCCAAGATCTAGGTAGCCACACTAAAAGCATATGGGGTGGTTCCTGTTACCTCTTACTCATTTGTGCAGACATGGAGCAGGAGTCAAAATTGAAACTGATGTACTATTCTGTTGCCAACACTGTTTTATGCGAATCTCATGATATCTGGTGCTTTTCTTAAGGCCCCTGCTCCTGGAATTAAGTGATTACATAAGAATCTCAGCTTTCATTTTTTTAAAAAGTGTCTGGCCCTCATGATTGTAGAGAAAACTTAAATGTAACCAGAGTGCCATCTGAATAGTCAGGAACCAGAAGACAAAGAAAAACCACATTTTTTTTATAATGTCATGATTTTTAAGTCAATCTCATGCTTTTAGGGAGCCTGAGCCTCTGGTTTTTTTTTTTTTTTTTTTTTAAACACTCTGGGTTAGCGATATTGTATATAGAAAGGTGTGAAATGTATATAATGATCTGGGAAATGTGACAGTTTGTATGATGGCTTTCTTATAGACTCAGCCTTCTGCATGTTTAACCCAAGTACCCTCAGAATGCTAAATGAGGGCTTTTCGCTTGGCAACATTATGTCAGGATGGCCACCCCAGTCAGATAGCATGTGTACTTCCATGAACATTCAGAGCTGATTAAACATCAAAACTTCATGTAGAAACCAGAACCCTGATCCTGGACCACTGTAGTCAATGGTCAGTGGAAACAGTATCAAGACCCAGATGAAGAAAACCTTATCAAGGCTCCTGCATTGGGAATTTTGAGTTACAATCGGATCAAATTGTGGTCAGGCTTCGCAGACTGAAGGGGTGATGTTGGATTTGTAAACTAAACTTTCATGCATGAAATATAAATCTGTCATGGGAAATGGATTTACAGGTCCCAGTGTCTGAGCAGTGGAATGTTTTTGTGAAATCCAGTGTGCAACATAATGACTTCTTTGGTTTGTGTCTTTTTGGCTTAGGCTGAATAGAATGAGGACAAAAGAAATCGCTTGCCTAGGAATTTTATAAATAATTTACTGCTTAGACAAAAGCTATATACGGTAACTCCTCCTCCTGCAACAACGAAACCTCTGCTTTGATGCAGACTTCTTTGGGGGGAGAAGGGGTTGTTAGATCCTGATGTTAGCTATTCTAGCTAGGTTGGAAAGGAAGTGTGGTCTGATTGTTAAGGTACTGAGACACAGGAGGACTGGGGTCAGGTCCTGGCTCTGTCACAGGCTCCTTGTCTGGCCATGGGTGTATCACTTAATCTGCCTCTGGCTCAGTTCCTCAGCTGTAAAATGGAAGACAGTAGTGCTTCCTTTCACCCCAGACTTGGTCTCTTTCATGTCCTGGCTAAAAGACAGACATGAGTAGCACAACAATGAGGCTCTAGTCTCAGTTGGAGGCCAATGAATTTGACTGCTCTTCAAATTCCTAGAATTTCTTTCACTTCTTATCAATGGCCCTCCTGTGTTAGCCAGATTTTTGTTCGCCCTCCAGCCCTTATTTAAAGGAGCCCTGTCAAAAAGTCAAATTATCAAGAGCAGGGGCAGCAAACTACAGCCCGCAGGCCAAATCTGGCCCGCAAGCACCTGTGTTCCAGCCTGCAAGCTGCTGCTTTCCCCTCCCAGCTCTGGGGCCACTGGCGTGCCCACTCGACCCCGCAGCTAGCTCTGGGACCAGCTCTGTGCTGCGGCCCCAGCCAGCTCCCCAGGGCTGGCTCTGCATCAGCACGCTGCCTCCCCAGCTGGCTGCGAGGCCGTACAACAGCTGAGAGCTGACCCTGGAGCTGGGAGGGAGGAAGGGGGAGGCTGAAGCTGGGAGGAAGGCTCTGCCCTCGGCCCTGAAAGCCAGTTCCCCACAGCCAGCTCTGTGCCACCCTTGTACCTGGCCAGTTCCCCAGAACCAGCTCTGTGCAGGGTCCCTCCCTCCTTTTTCTGGTGCTGGGCAGGCCAGCCCAGTGGCCCACCAGTCAAAATTATTGCCCACCCCGATGTAGGGTGAAAATGTAAATTTTTTGTAGCAAAAAGGATATTGCAAAAGCCAATAGGAACAGAAATGTTTTTGTGACATTTAAAAAAAAAATTAATGAACTTTTTTTAATGTAAAGGTCTCTCCCACAAAACAACACTGAATTGTGCTAGCTTCTGTGAACTAAGGACATAACCAAATGAGAAAATGGCGGTTTAGCTTCACTTGAGGCAGACAAGTGAGCCAATGGGAAGGCACTGAGCTTGGATTCATGATACTTGATTTCCATTCCCAATTGTGAGAACTAAAACGTTAATTTAAGGATGGCTACCGTGGACTCATACTCTCTAAAGGGTGTCTGTGGTTTGGGCCCAAATTAATTACTGAGGGGAAAAATTTCTTTGCATATTTATTATAAATTTTATTAATAACAAACAAACAAAAATTCAAAGTCCATATCAATAAGGCTAAACTACAATTTCCTTCAGACCATGGGTTAATCAACTCAGTTACCAAGCTAAGGTCAGCTGAACTAAATAGCACCAATACTGGCAGGAAATCAGTTTAGTCAAACCATCAGGTTAACACAGTAAATAATCAGCTCTTAATTCTAAAAGAGAAGTTCAAGGAGGTAGCTGTTTGCTTAATTATAAGCCACGGTCCAAGAACTTTTACTCTCTGCAGTGATACCAATCTTTAGCAGGGCATATTTTAGTAGAGAAACCAAATTTCTTTACATCTGTGTCACCCTCTCAAAAGCCAATTAGTCCTTTCCTCCTTGAGTTGAACTGTTAGGTATAGAAGCGAATTTGTTTCTTCTCCCCTCAAATATAAACTTTACAAAGATACGTTAATAAAAGCAAATTTTACTAGCTTTTTCTCTGAACAATAATTTTGTTTTTATGGAGTCTTTCTGAGAGCTAGGAACAGATGCATTATATTGATTTTAAGGCAAAGTTTATGACTAGTTTAGGGAATATTCTTTAGTTCCTCCCTGGTGCCCTTAACAGGATCTGTTACATGTACAAGCACCTACCATACACTCACACCCTAAAATAATAAAAAGTCAAGATGTCTCCTGAGAAAGGAAAACTAAAATATTTAAAATGAAAACAAGTTTGAACTCATCTGCTGTCTGACTTGTATGATGTAGTAGACATCTAACTGCAGTTGTGGGCCAAGTAGTGATTGCTGGCACTCCGCCCTCTTCACTAATGGGCATCTTTAGGATGAGGAAAAACTAATCAAGGCTAGGAAGATAATGTTGATGTTGACTCCCTTTCTCCACAGAAGGAATAATTTCAGGGTCTGGCTGTTAAGGTCAGTCTTCTTGAGACGGCTGGTGATCCAAAATGCACACAGACCTCTGAAAGACCTTTGTCTTACAGCTGACTGTACTTTATTCCTCCTCCCATGCTTTGAGAGCTGTGGGCAAACCTCAGGTGCAGTGCTCCCAGGGTAGAGATGACATGGTCCAATCCCATCACAGTGACAAAATTCCAGCCTGTGGATAGTTCAGAGTACTCCCCGTTAACCCGCAGTTTCTTTCAGATGTCCATTTGTACAGCCGCAGATAAAAAGAGGAAGAAACATGAGGCATGTCTTGGGGATTGTTGAATATTTTTAGAAGAGAACTGAGAGCTCGTGCAGGAGAGGAGAGGTGTTTAGGTGGCAGGAGGGAGGAGGAGAGGGAAGGTAACTGAAATGGGAATGTTCCCTGGCTATAATGCTTCCTTTTGTCTCCGAAGGGGTAACAGTGACAATTGCACCAGATGTCCCCATCTCCCTCTCAGTGGAGAGCAACAGGCACTTCTGCCTCGAGAGCCCTTCCAGCATACAAATGGTCCCCCTACAGTATATGATGTGCATCAGTCAAAACATTACATCTGTCCATCAGGAGGTGGGGAGCCAGCTCTCAGAGCAGGAGAGGAGGCTTCCAAACACCGACATACTAGGGTAAGAGAACAAAGCATCTTCTGTGACCAAACTGCCCATTCTAAAGGGACCAACCAACCAATGGTTAGTCCCTATCAAATGGGGGTGGATTTCCACCAGCAATCCAGAGTGAAAAGCTCTCTATCCCATTACCCAGTGCCCTGAACCATCCAGTTCCCTGGTGAATGTAAAATAAGAAATCGATAGTGTTAAGTAGTACCACTGTTAGTTGATTGGTTCAAAAGCCAAGATCCAACAATCCAGCTCACTGGGGATGAACGTTCCCATTCCTTCTGCACTCAATACCCAAAGTAAGGCTCAAAGTGGATCTAGACCATATATGGGGTGGTATTCTCCAACCTTTTCCTCCTTTGACTCTCCTCTCCCCACCTTCCAAACACACACTGTCTTCAGAGCCCTTGTGTCATGTATCTTCTGCCCAGCTGTGGGAGGCTAGACATAAATATCTGTAAGATTGAGCAAGACTTTTTTATTTTTTTTAAACTATCCTACCAATGCAGGTTGCCAATATGGAGGTATTACAAAACAGCAGATTCTGTTGCCAAAGTAGAGCGAGGATTAAGGTCTTTCTTCAACAGACTGAAAAGACATCATCTTGGGGAGGGGCTAATTGCTCTCAACGAACATTCCACAATGTTACTTTCCAATACGGTACGTGTATTCATGCTGGCTGAGTTGCTGCTGAGGAAAGCCCAGCAAGGAGTGATTGGGTTCTCCTGCCCTGGAACAGGGAATGGGCCATTGGATGTTGAAACCGAATACCCTCAGACATTTACTTTAGGAGCTAGAGCAGAGACACTACTTCTTTCATTAGGTCCTTCAAAAGGTAAAAAGTGGTGATCAGTGCATGATTTGGTCAGTGGGGGAACGTAATGGAACTTCGGAATTTTTGAATGCTGGGAGAGCATTAGAGATGGTTCTGATGTTATCTGAGGCTGGGTCTTCCATCTCTATGGCAAATGGGAGGGCTGGATAAAAGTTTTCAAATAATTTTTTAATTTGAATTTAAATTTGAAAAATTGCCTTTGTTCAACAACAAAAAGCCACCTATTTTTCTAAACTTTCCATTAAAAAAACCCCACGAAAACTAAAAGCTTTCAGTTTTGGCTTCTCCTTTTTTCCACCTTTCCCTGCCGTTCCCTTTTTTAGTGACAAAATGAGAGGGGAAATAAAGGTGGAGGGGGGATTGGGACTGGGACAAAATTTTTACCAAAAAAAAATTGAATAAACACCAAAAAAAATCATCCATTTTGAAAATGAAAATTATTTTGAAGTTTTCAAACAATTTTCTAAATAAATTACTATTTTTTACTTGGTCTACTAACTGGCATGTAATGTAATGATCAGCACATCATTAAAGAGGGTGTGTGGTGCTGCATGTACATTCATCTATTTGCACTTACAGTATGTCTACACTGCAGTCAGAGATGTGATCTGCATTTATGAGAGCATGCCTCAGCTAGCTTTAATCTAGCTAACACACTTAAGAATAGGAGTAAAAATGCAACAGTGTGCGTTAGGAACCTGAGTGCTTGCTCTGGGTGGGCTCATGCAACCCACCCGGCCTTGTCTTCGCTTAGCTGTGCTACGCTAGTATACAGGCTAGTATGTGCAAGTGGGCATGTCTATCCAAGCTTCGATTGTGGTATAGACTTATCTTTAGTGTGCTGATGACTTGTTTGTGGTTTGTGGTTGTTTTTTTAAGGGCTAATGAAAGCACTGTAATTTGAGAGGATGGATGTTCTTGTGGTTCAGGGACTAAATTGGGACGCAGGAGAGCTGGGTTTACTTCCTAGCTCTGCCTGAGATTCCCGCTGTGACTTGTTTGTGGCCAGATTTGGAGGAGTTTAGCTCCCATATAGGTACTTGAATGAAGTCGTGGGATTGTCAAAAACGCTCAGCAGCCAGCAATTCTCAGTCATTTGGGTGGTTTAAGTGTGCTCTGAGCTCTTCCGAAAATACGCTCCTTAATCTGTCTTTATTTCAGTTCCCCATTTGTAAAACCAGTCCCTTAAGCCTTTTCTCTTGTCTATATAGATTGTAAGATTGTCAGAGAAAGGTTCTCTCTCTTTTAGTCTACATGCAGCCCTCAGTAAAATGGCACCCCCAATCTCAGCTGAAGAATCTATATGTTACTGTGATACTACTGCTACTAAAGACTATGTTGTTAACTAGTCTGATTTGCAAAATCTTGCATTCTCTGGCCTCTGTGTCAAGTTACTCTGATGACATGTGTTCAGATTATTGACTAATAATGCACTATGTTCTTCCTTCCCTTCAGGACCACATGCACTTGCCCATGGCTAACAGGAGGATGTATGCTCTGAGACACACCAGGGACCTCTCAATAATTAAACCTCTGAAGTTTTCCATAACTCTGTCTCCATATACAAGCATTAACTCCCAGCTGTTTCTGAAATCTCTGCAAGAGGGCAAAGAAAACTACTGGTTGAGCCTCAAATCAAAATTCGACAGCCACCTGGTACAACCCTATATTGCTTTTCTGATCCAATCCCTTAAATCTAGAGATTCTGAACTCGAAAGAAGCCAACAAGTTGGCTTGTTAAATGCTCTTTCAGCAGTAATAGATAATCAATGCAGCACATTAGATGGTGTTTAAATATTGGCGAGCTAATCCCAGACCTGTAAAACTTAATATAATTAAAGCTCTATCTTAGATTGTTTAATAGAATGTATCACTGAAAAAATATTACTCACTTCAGTTGTCTGTTAACCAGAATAGCTCCTGATTGACAGGTTTTTTGGGGGGTATATTAAAAAGCTAAATCTCTTTTGATAGAGGTTATTTCTTACTAATATGCTTGTCACATTGCGATATGATACTACAGAGAGAAAGTTATGAAAAGTTTTAAAATGTGCATTGTAACTGGATTTAAAAACAAGCATGATTAGGTCAGTTTGGGGCCAATCAGCCTTACCTGTCTTTCTCTATATTTCCTGTGAAAAGCCCATACAACTTTTCCCCCTTTCAGTTCTAACTTGGAAAAGAGTCCATACGTCCAGTCTTCATAAGCAACCTTACAATAAATGAGTAGCACCCATTACTCAGTACCTGGCTGCAACCCTACCATGATAAAACCACAGTATTTGTATCCAACCTCTCTTGGGCCATCAGTGGTAAAAGCTTGAGTCTCTTCTACTTTAACTTATGGACTAAGGTCTGTAGTTGGCAGTGGTAGCAGTCACTGGCCTCTTACAAGGACCAGCCAGTAGAAGGGGACAAAGACTCACACTTTCCTACCATGAATAACAAAATACAACTATGTATTCATGGCACATTCTAGAATAATGAACCACTGCATGGAGAAGCAATGCAGATCATTTTGGGTAAGAGAGTAGAATTCAAGCTTCCAGCTTCTTAAGTAATAATAATAATAATTAATAAAAGAGTTAAGTATGAAAAATACTGTGCAATGCTATTCTCAGTTTTAATTCACTGACACACATTTTATATTGTAAGCTTCATTTTCAGTTAAGGGAATTTTCAGGCTCACTGCCAATAACCTGGAGAGAGATGTAGGGCGGCACTTGGGCTTTGATCCAAAGTGTGCTAGAAAGACTTCTCATGACTGTGGGCATTGGATTAGATCTTTAACTGGCAATACAAATGGGGAATCCACACCTACTGTGCTGCCAATTCTCTTGTGCCAGCATGTCATGCTTTCCACACGTCACTTCAAGGGCTGCTCAATCAGTAAAGACCTGTACGCCCAGAATAATGTCTCGAACAATGCCCTATGCACCGGCTTCAGAAGTAAGTAAAGCTCCGTGCTATCTAAATTAATAATGATGCAAAATAATAGGGGAGGGGGATGTCTTCCTGATCTCACCTAGTGATCAGCTTATGTCCTGGTGCATGAGGACTGAGATCTTTTACAATTCCATCCTAGCTAGTGTAACTGCAAATGCTCTGGAATTATAAGTGTACCATTTTCAACCCCTGCCTCCTTCTACCCTTGCTGTATCACAGACACCGCTGATCGCCAAGTGGAAAGGCCGCTTTTCTGTCCAGCTGAATGTGATCAATGATGCTGCGAGAAGCTGGTACATGGACATGGTGAGCCTCTTGTGGCAAAGACTGGGCGCACAGTATGTGACTTTTGAAGGTGTTGAAGGAAACACGTTTATGGAGCAGGCAATCCAGCCACCCAGAGAACTGGAAGAGGATAAATACATCAGCATTTTTGCACTAATGGCAGCCATGCTGGGAAATTCGACAATAATTAGTGCCGTCACAAGGTGAGTCTGGGGGAACGTGCTCCAAACATGAAATGAAAATAGAGATCTAAAACCTCCCATTGGTCCTATTTCACTATGAGCTGGGTATCTGGAATAGGGACCAAACAGCTCTCACTGCTCCAGCCAAGGAGGAGGGGGAACTGTAAGGAAACTCTGTTTTAACCCTGCCTGGGAACCTGGGTGGGCTTTGTGGAATGAGAGATTCTGCCTCACACAGACTAGCTCATCCTCATGCCCCTTATTCTCATGCTCCTTATCTGCAATTGGCTTCACTGGAGGAAAGCAGTGTAAGGCTTATCACCCCCTGAAAAAACAGGACATCTAATGGCAGCTGTCAGTTCTGCCATGCAAGCAAGCAGAGGGTGCATCTACATTTGTGCTGTAGGAGGTGTGACTCCCAGCTCATGCAGACATGCCCAGGTTGGGGGCTCATAGAACGAAACTGCAGAGTCAACTGGGAAGATTCTGGCCGTGATTCTTGCTGATTTCAATTCCTTTACTGAAAACTGCAAATCAGAATTAAATTTAGGGTTTTCTTATTAACATCCCACTTCTTATATTATTTTTATTTTATTTTATGTTGGTAGGAAAAAGTTCATTAGAAAATTTTGACCAAATCTACCCACAGAGTTTTGCAAGTACCCAGATAGGGAAATATACAAAATCGGGGTGGCCAGTCAAAGGTTTCCATTGTTCCAATAAGCTGGTTGTCTGCTAATGCAGATTTTCTCAGTAGCTTGTATCTAGTATTTCTAAGCTACTAGAACTGCTCTATAAACCATTGCGTCAAATCCCATGTCACTTCCTAGAAAGCATCACCAGAAAGTATTTTTTGGAGCATCTGTGGACCAATCAGACAGTTATTAGAATTACTATTGTTTATAGTGTATAGAGCTATTTATGTGCATGGCATATTATAGATACCTAAAAAAGACAACACAACTGCCTTGAAGATCTTAGAATCTAAATTATTCGCTTGGCACTGGGTCTTGGTATGCTAAAGACTGAGAACTCTTAGTTAATGGTAATTTAATAAAAGGAAAGATAATAACTTCAGAGTATTTAGGCACAAATTCTGAATTTCTTCTCTAATCCTTACTTGCACACAATTCCTACTGACTTAAAAAACAGTTTTGCTTGAATAAAGCCTGCAGGATCTGGCTATGAGCACACATCCAAAAAGCACCACCCAAATGGCATTATGGGCCATTATATTAAAGTGACTATGTTATTAGAAACCGTGGCTATACACTAGAAAAAGTTAGGTCGACTTTGTTAAGTCAACTTAATAAGGTTGACTTTAAGTAGACTTAAAGTCAACCTTATTATGTTGACTTAACAAAGTGGTTACCCTGAACGGGGACTCAGTACATCAACCTAACTGTCCTTAAATCGACTTAATAAAGTCAATTTAAGGGTTAATCCATGTCCACACTGTGTTTAAGTCGACCTAAGGAGTCGACTTAAGGGTTAGGTAGACCTAACCGGTGGTTCTTACTAAGTCGACTTAAGCTTTCATTAAGTTGACTTTAGGAATTTCTTAAGTCAACTTAATGAAAGCCCAGTGTGGACAGGGAGTAATTTAGGTCAATTTAAGACTACTTAAGTCGACCTAAATTGCCAGTGTAGACATACCCCGTGTGACTCCTAAGTGTGCAATAAGGGCCCAGTCTAATGCCAGTGAAGTCAATGGAAGGACTCCCAATGGCTTCAATGGACATTGATCAGACTTAGAGTAATGGCATACAGGGGGTGGGAAAGCCACGAGGAAAGCTTTGCTGGGTATTGTAAGGACAGTGTTATTGCACTATTGCAGGAGTGGCTACACTAATGACTGTTCTGGAAATGCCCGAACGTTCCTAGGAAGCTGGAGCAGTGTGAATCTGTTGCAAGTGCTCATACAGTTTATAAAAGTGCTGTACCTTCTCTCTAGCCAATCCGTCTCCTGTGTACTTGCTAAATACTATGTGGTGTCAGGAGATACATAAAAACAAAATTCCTCCAAGCCTATTGGAATTACAAGAAATCCTCACAAGGAAATGACATCAATTGAACAGGTTGATATTTTTTTTCATACGGAGGGGATCTCAGACAAAGCAACTAAAATGCCAACTATGATGTTCCTTTGTATGTCAGGATCTGCAGTATTGCAAATGTGTAATGCTTTTACATGGAAGGAGGGAGCAGAAGACATAAAGAGGATTTGGCATAGACCATGTATACAAATATTAGGAAAACCTTTCTAACTGAAATGATAGTTAACCCCTGGAACAGATTACCCAAGAAGTTTGTGGAATCATTGTCACTGGAGGTTTTACAGAAAGGGGTTAGACAAATGTCAGTGATGATCTAGGAATACTCAGCAGAAGGAGAAGAACTAGGTGACCTTTCTCAGTCCTATATTTCTATGGCTTTAAAATTACTTAAACCTAGAAAAATATTACATTTGAGAGACATTCTTTTTTAAAAAAATGCCAATAAGAATTTATAAGTGACTGACTGAATGATTAAAGCTCAAACTTGAATTTGGGAGATCATATTATTCTTAATAACTAAGGCTGCATCTACACTAGTAAATTAAGTCGACTTAATTTACTCTGTGACCACACTGGCATTTCCTTAAGTCGACTTAAGCTGCTGCTTAAGTCGACTTAAGGAATATAAAGTCGACTTTATAAAACCTACTATAAAGTCGACTTTAAGGCTTAAATTAACTTCTTAAGTCGACTTAAGCAGTGTGGACGCTCTAAGTCGACTTAGTCGACTGAGGGCAAGGGGGGAAGGAAGCCACTGCTCCCTCCTAGCCGGGACCCAAGTGGTCCTGGCAAGAAGCAACTGTGGGGGTTCCTTCTCTCCAGGACCGCAGGACTTTTTGCCGGGACCCGCAGGGGTCCTGGAGAGAAGGGAGCTGCTGGCTCCCTTTTTGCTGGGACCCGCACTCGCGTCCTGGCTAGGAGGGAGCCCCATGCTCCCTCCTAGCCAGGATTGCATTCCAGCTGGCTGGAAGCCTCCGGTGGCTTCCCAGGAGCTGGAGCACGGTCCCAGCCAGAAGGGAGCCGCAGGGCTCTGTTCTGGCCTGGACCTCTGAGGTCCCAGTAGAATGGAGTCCAGGCTCCCTTTTAGCCAAATTCCCGTGGTCCCAGCAAGAAGGAAGCAGTGGCTCCCTTTTTGCCGGGACCCGCAGGGGTCCCAGGCAGAGGGGAGCCGCTGGCTTCCTTCTCCGCGGGACCATTCGGTCTCGGATAGAAGGGCTCCCTTCTGCCCGGGACCTGAGCAGTCTTGACTACAAGGGAGCCGAGCGGTCCAGGGCAGAAGGGAGCTCCATGCTCCCTACTCCCCCGGAACGCTCTGGGGCTTGTTGCCTCGGGGAGAGCCAGCTCCCTGTGGGGCTGGCTCTCCCTGGACCTAACTAGTCGACTTAGAGAGTCTAGTATAGACTCTCTAAGTTGAGTTAGTAGGCCCACTTTAAGTTGACTTAGAGAGTCCACACAGGACTCCTAAGTCGACTTAATAAGGTCGACTTAAAGTCGACTTATTTAAGTCGACCTAAATCGCTAAGTGTAAACATAGTCCATGAGGCTTGTAAATGGAACACAAAATGACCAAGGGAGACAAACTACTGTGGAGATGACTTGACTCAAGTTTTGGATATCTTTTTGAGCTAATGAAATGAGTGAAATGTAACTGGCTTTTCGTGATCCAGGACAGAATAAGCAGGTAGTTCAGTGTTGTTGAGTTAAAGAGACAAAACTAAAAATGAAGGAAATCTAAAATAAAAATCTCTCTTCATTAGATGTTGTTAGGAGTCATAGACAAGGAATTGTCCAGCATTTGATCAAATATAGAATGACGACAACAACAACAAAATTCAGAAGTATGTTGTGCAATTATAGTCAAGAGTATCTACTGCCAAGGGGTGCATTTACACTTAGAAATTAAGTTGACTTAAGCTTGCTTAAGTCGACTTAATTTAATCCACGTCTACACTACACTTTCCTTAAATTGACTTAAGCAAGCTGCTTAACTGCTTAACCCTGTTGGATATTAGAAATACACCAATAGAGGGTTTGGCTTCACTAGTCTAGATACTAATGGACAAAAGAACAAGGATGTAAGAACTCAAACCTAATCAAACCCCAGACTTACAAATAATGCTAGAAGAAAGGAAAACTATCCATACATTTTACTCTAACATACAAAACCATTGTCCGAGATGGCAAAGAGGCAACCATTCCTCCTGGCAACAAATTATCTGAGATGAAACCTAGCAAGAATCCTTTCTCCCATATATTGTGGACAGTCAGGGGTAGCAGAGAAATACCTGAGACCTTGGAGATACCTGTTTATCTTGGAGCAAGATCTGAAAACTCAGTTCCTCAAGGTACAAAGAAGCATACGAGAATAGAAAGCCAAATGTCAAAAATCCCAAAGTCACCAAGACACTGAAGCATAAATAGCCTGGAGTGAGTCACGTTAGGAGCTGTGTCCTGAGGAACCAGCCCAATCCATCCAGATCTGAAATCAACTATTATTGGCTAACAGAGGAAATTGGAAAACTATTTCAAAATGTATTGCCATGTAGATGTCCTGTTTCAAAGTTTAAACTGGTGTCATAGCAGAATTCAAGAGCTAAAAATAAGGTCACGGAAGGATTGGTGCTATGTTATTAGTCTGATAGTGACTATGCTAATAGCTGTAATAAACCTCTGGGCATGCACAGTGTGAATTAGATGGCTCCAGCAGCCTGAGCAGTCAATCTAATCTGAGTGCTGACTCACTTTAATTAAAAGGTTGGGACTTCTTCCCAGCCAATCTGGCTTCTGAGCGCGTAGTAAACATTACATGTGTTTTTGGTTTTGCTGTTCATCTGCCCTTGTTGCTCCTAGATCTAACCATCTACCACTCTTCATTCAAATGAACCCGCTCCAGTCCGACTGGAGCTATGCTGGTTTGAAGGGAATTATACCTTCTGTGCTTCACTACAGTCTTCTTGGCTACAACTTCTTCATTCCGGATGCAGTAGGTAATATATTTTTATGATCCGTTCCTATCCCAGACCATTCTGCCTGCACTCTGTAAAGGCTAAAGCATTGTCTATTGCTATGTCAGGAAGAATGCATGCAGCCTGTTACCCCCATCAGCAAGCTGGTAAAAACCATAGCAAGTTATACTGAGACACAGCCTCGGGGATTCTATTTGGTATCCTGCTCTATACCACAGCAAGTTTATCTGATTTACTATTAACAGAAATTAATCAGGGAATGTAAAGAAAAGCTTTATCAAATTAAATAGGAAACCCATATGCTTCTAGCTTCCCTGGGATTAGATTTCAAAGAACTCCTTAACCTTGTGCCTGTGTCCGGCTCATTAACAATATGCCAGGAGCCTGAAGGGTGCATGTAAATTTTTATAAGAAGACAAAGATTACTTTGGGGGCTGGGGATCGGAGGCTGGGGAGATGGGGCTGGGAATCGGGGGGCTAGGGAGAGCTGCGGCCAACATAGGGGGTGGGGGAGAGCCATGGTAGGGATCGGGGGCTGGGGAAAGCTGCGGCGGGGATCAGGAGCTGAGAAGAGCCGCAGTGGGGGATTGGGGACTGGAGAGAGCTGCAAGAAAGGATCGGGGGCTGGAGAGAAGGGAAGGGACATGGTGGGGATCAGGCTGCGCAAGAAGTGTGGGTGTGATGCAGCCCCTGGGCCGCCACACACCCGCAGCTTAGAGGGAGCATGGCTCCAGGCCCCACAACACTCCTCTGTTGACCTAGCACCTGCCAGTGTGGACGCAGGCAGTCAACTGGAGTGTTTAGTGTGGATGCTCTAAGTTGACTTAACAGGGTCGACTTTAAGTCGACCTGAAGTCGACCTTGTTAAGTCGACTTAACAGAGCCTTCAGTGTAGACATAGCCTTTATGTCCTCTTCCTGTCCTTGAGCACCCATAATATACCAGATGGCAATGCAGAAAGGAATTGCATGTTAGAATCTTCTGGGGCTATGTGAAGAAAGCATAAGGAAGCTGCATTCTAGACATCTATGGGCCACATAGCTACCTGCCCCATGCCATCTCTCCCCTCCAAGTGTAAGACCAATGGGGTCTCTGAATTTCTGATGCCACTTTAAAATAGCTGAGATGAAGTTTGCATTTGAGTCCAGCATGCACAAGTCAGGTCTGAGTGGGGGAATCCCTATGAAAGGCCTAATGGAGCGTAGCTGTACAATCCCTGGGTGCCATTTTCTGTGCTTAGGGCTCTGCTCCTCCTGGGTTATTTGGTGCCAAGATCCCACTGACCACATCCTCACAAATGTCTGCTTCCAACCCCCTAGGGATATTTTTCACCTGCCCCTCCCCATCCCTTGCTCAGCTAGTATTTTCACGGTACAGTACCAGGTGTTCAGCCGTCTCTTCACCCTCTGCTTACATGGGTGCAGCATAATTCGCACTATGCAGTTTACACCAGTGTGAAGGTCTTATTCCTGTCCAGTTATGGAGTTGCTCATCGGCAATCCTGCAGATCGATAGGGGTGTGGCCTTAGTAGTCCAAGTACAAAGTCCCTGAACAGTTTTCTCCTATGCTATAACGCCTTGGTCTCCTGAGGGGAAGGTGCTTCCCGTGCCT
The DNA here is from genome assembly GCA_007922175.1 of Pelusios castaneus. Taxonomy (NCBI): domain Eukaryota; kingdom Metazoa; phylum Chordata; order Testudines; family Pelomedusidae; genus Pelusios; species Pelusios castaneus. Next base: position 955,865 of record ML685890.1, read on the forward strand.
CCACTGCAGTCTACAGAATGATCCACCAGACATAGCTCCAGCTTAGGTAGACCGGATCATTGAGTAGAGACACCATTGCTAAGTTAAGAAGTAAGCCAGGGCTGAGGGGCAGCTCTATATCCTTTTGGAGGAACCATGCTCAGTCCAGCAGTACAATAGTTGGTCAATATAGGTGTGTTGGGTCATTTATGGAGAGTCATGTTCACAATCTAGGAACCAACTAGGTTGAGGGAGCCTTCTACTTCTTGGGACAACCCTGCTCATCCCAATGGACAGAATTGGAGTGGCTGCTGTCTTGTGCTCTCTGTGGGGAGACCTGTTCACTCTGGATGGAGAACAAAGGGGAACAGTTGACACATGCCCTCCAGGGCCACAAATATTCTAGAGGTGCAACTGTTGAAGATCATGATAGAGGGGATAGATCTGGGCTAATAAAGGCTGTTTTTCCCTTCTGTCCTCAGTGAGGAAAACAGAAGTGGAAGGATGGATGGTTGTATGCCAGGTTGTGAAGCTGCATTTAGCTGCACTGTACTCTTTTATTTTCCTTTTGCCTAATTAAGAGCCAGGAATTTACTACAGTGTTGCTGTGCCTTGTGCCTGTGTACTTCAGAATCTTCCCCTTTTTGACCATTTCACTCTTGCTGTGGGGTTTGTGTGAAACAGTCACACCTGGCGGAGGAGGGATGTGATGAGAAAAACACTCCTAAAGCAGGGCAAGGGATTGGGGTGTGAGAGGTGTCATTAGATCCACATCTGCACAGGCTGTTTACACTTACTCTGACATTTCTGGCTTCTTGCTTACAGTGTGCTTGGCTAAAGCTCCCTTAGGCAGCGCAGGGCCAGAGCATCATTTAGTTTCTCTCCACTTTAATTTAATATGGTTTTATACAGCTCATTTTTCTAATTTAAAACTTGCTTTAGCAGAGCCAAACCCAGAAGCATGTTACTGACCTGTCCAAATACACCCTTAAAAGGAGTTTATCTTAATAATGATGAGATTACCTTCTTTTTCTTCTTTAACTGTATATATAACAATATATTACATCATAAAAACCTATGTCAAAACAACCTTAAGGCTGCAAAGTGAAGCATTAAAAATTAGAAAATATCAGCATTTAGGTTGCCCATACAATTTTATTTCATCACCCTTATCCATTATGGTACAATCTTTAATTACATGATCATGTACTACTTTTTTCTACAGGACCCCTTCCTCATTCAATGGACAGGCTGGTCAGTGAATTTTGGTTTATTCTCCTCTTTCAGTGGTTGGACCTACACATTATTTAATGTACACTATTCAAACCTTGCTTTACAGACAGAATAATTAATTTCCTCATGTTTTTCTCAGGCACTTATTAAACATTAATTAATTAATTAACATCCCTCTGAGGCTGGTATTATCCCCATTTTATAGGTGAGGAAATGACACACAGAAAGGTAAAAAGTCAAATGTCTTCACCAGGGCTGGCCCAACTATATAGGTGAACTAGGCGGTCACCTATGGTGCCAGACTTTAAGCAGCACCAAATTAGATGGAAGAGAACTTTAGAAAGAAGCCATGGTTCCCTTTTTGCCGGAACCCGCGTGGGTCCTACACAGGTCCTGGGGAAAAAGGAGCCGCGGGTCCCGGGGAGAAAGGAGCCACAGCTCCCTTCTCACCGGGACCCATGGGGTCCCAGGGAGGAAGGAGCTTGGCTTCCTTCTTGCTGGGACCCATGCCCTAGGTCGACTCATAGAATAAGTTGACTTAGGGTGGCCACACCATCTTTAGGTTGACTTAATGAATCGACTTAATTGTTAGGTCGACCTAAAGAGTGGTAGTTATTAAGTCGACTTAAGGAACTGCTTAAGTCGACTTAATAGAAACCAGGCGTGGACAAGGCTTTGTTTAAGTCAACTTAAACTTCCTTAAGTCAACTTAATTTTCTAGTGTAGACATAGCCTAGGACCTGATGCTTACAGGTATTTAGGTGCTGAAAGCTGCAGAGAGGTGCCTAGAGGGATTTTTGAAAGTGTCTATGAAAATCCTACTAGATACTTATCTATACTTTTAGGCTCCTATATACCTTTAAAAATCTAACCCTCAGGGTGTGAATTTTCAGAGTACTTAACGCAATCTATGAAGTCAGCCCCTGCTGACTTCAGTTGGAATTATAAACACTCAGCAATTCTGCAAAGCAGACCCCAGGGCTATGTCTACACTACAAAAAATTAGGTCGACTTTAAGTTGACCTAAAGTTGACCTTATTAAGTCGACTTAACAAAGTGGTTTCCCTGAACAGGGACTTAGTAAGTTGACCTAACTGCCCTTAGGTTGACCTAATAAAGTGGACTTAAGCATCCACACTAGGCTAAGGTCGACCTAAGGGTTAGGTCAACCAAACCAGTAGTTCTTATTAAGTCGACCTAAGCTTTCACTAAGTCGACTTAAGGAATTTCTTAATGTGGACAGGGACCAAGTTAGGTCAACTTAAGCCTCCTTAAGTCGACCTAACTTGCAAGTGTAGACATAGCCCAGGATCTCAAGGTGGCCACCTGGAACACGAAATTAGTAGCTGTCAGTGGCAGTGAAAATTTTGATTTCATGACTTGCCTGGCATTACACAGGAACTCTGTGGCAGAAGCAGAAATAAAAGCCAGTTCTCCACAGCAGCACTCAACTATCATAACCAGGAGATTGTTCTCTCTCTTCCTGCCACCCGCTGCCTCATTCACCACACACCAGCCAGCTTCAGCAATAAATGAGGCAGACAACAGCCTGCTTTACTGCACAACCCTAATTCCTCCTCAGAGCAGGTTCGTTCTGTGCGCTGAATGAGGCAGGGGTACTGTTGAAAAAATAATGTGATCAGTAATTGAAGATTGTATCACAGTGCCTCATTCACTGAATGCAGAATTATTTATTTCCTTTTGAGCATTTCTATGGTGGTCTCAATGCTGTATCTGAATAATTCACAAACATTAATAAATTAGTTTCACAAAACCCCACTGGTGATAGACCCTCTGCCTCTGTGTTTCTCCTCCCCTACTGGGTTTCTGCCCCCACCCCCTGCTGCAATCCAACTCCCAACTCCTGTCCTTCTCCTCCTTTAATTAACCCCTTACATTCCCCACTGGATGTATTTTCCCTATTCAGCTGCTCTGCCTCCTCAATCTCTACTTCTCACCCACCCTCTGCAACTCACTTGAGCCATCTCCCCCACAACCTTATGGTCCTTACCCTACTGCATTCTGGCCCTCGCTTCTTTGCCTCACCACCTGGGTGGCAGCGGGGGGGCATTGAGATCACAGGGCAGATAGTGTCTCTATTCCCCATTCTAGTGCTTACCCCCGCAGCAGCCTGAAGCAGCTATAGCAGAGAAAGTCCTGCTTAGTCCCAACATCCTTGGGATGTCTCACACACAATCCAGTTGCATGCAGGCGCTACTAGAGGTTGGAGCATGCTCAGTATAGACAGATTCTTCAGAGAATTTAGGTGGCAAACACTAACACATCTCTATTAAGCAGGTACAAAAAGCAATTTTTTTCTTGGCCAAATATGGGTAGCTTTTCATGGGAATGGCAAGAGGCAGCTTCCAGATACAAAGACCACTTCCCTGCCAAATTTCAAGTCCTTACTCTAAAGCTTGGAGAGATTAGTGCTTCTAAAAATAACATTCCTGCAACCAATTCATTAACATAGGCAAAACAATCCCATTCTTGGAAACAGCTGAATTATTTTTGTTAAAATATCCCCCCTCCACAAAATTCAGCCTCAGACAGACACACTGTGGGAAAACTTCAGCCCCAATTATTTCAATTTGACAAGGCTATAAGCAGTGCTTTTTTTGTTGTTTTTTAAAAAAAATTAATTAAAAAAAGAGGTGCCAGTATTCATTTCTTGATAGTAAATTTGAAAAATGCCTCTCCCACCGCTCTTCTTCCTGCACCACTCCTCTTCTTCCAGCAGCATGCTCTTTTCCACTGCTGACCCCACCCTCCAGCTGGGCTGCGGGGCCAGCAAAAAAGGTGCTGGTGCTCCGTACCCATGCATACCATCACAAAAAAAGCACTGGTTATAAGTCACTGAAAACAGGGTCTTACAAACAGGAAGTTGTGGGCAACTTTAATTATAGGTTCCAAAGGGGTAACCATGTTAGTCTATTGCAGAAAAACAACAGAGTCCTGTGGCACTTTTAAAGACTAAATCTGTTAGTCTTTAAAAGTGTCGCAGGACTCTGTTGTTTTAATTATAGGGTATGTCTACACTGGAGGCTCTGTTAAGTCAACTTAACCAAGGTTGACTTTAAGTTGACCTAAAGTCGACCTTGTTAAGTCGACTTAGAGACTCCACAGCCCTGAGTCCACACTGTCAGGTGCTAGGTCGACGGAGGAGTGGCCAGGAACTCTGTGAGGGAGCCTGGAGATCAATTGGGTCGACTTCAAGGCTCCCCCCCCCATCTACACTGGCTTAAGTCGACTTAATAAGGTCAACTTAAGCCTTAGGTTGACCTTAAGAGGTGGTGTTAATAAGTAGACTTAAGGAAGCGCTTAAGTCAACCTAATAAGCGCCCAGTGTGGACGCAAAAGTCTGTAGGTCAACTTAACCTTCCTTAAGTCGACCTAAGGCTCCAGTGTGGACGTAGGGAATGCTACCTGCACTGCCTAAAATGTTTTTTTTTCCAAGCAACTTTTTTTAAATAGGGTATGTCTGTTTGACTCCTTTTTCCTGCTTTAAAAAAAACTTTTAGCAGAACACAACCGTAGTCAATGTTAGGAACTTCAAGAGCCTGCCAATTTGGGCTTCCCTCACCCCTTGAGGTACCCCCTCTGTGCAGCCACATCTAGCTGTATTGTTCTTAAGTGTTTCTACCTGGAGCAATTTACTGGGGTTGATGACATTCATGGCAAATGGCACCTCCAGGATTTTTATTTACAAATGGATAAGTTGAATACTTTTAGAGCAATTTTTTTTGCCCTCAGGTATTGCAGACAGAACCACACAAGATGTTTAAAGGTGGGTACCTAAAGTTGGGCTCTTCAATCTATATTTAGAAAGAATAAATTACACAATTTTCAAAAGGATTGAGCACCCAACAGTTCCCACCCCAACTCAACAGGAGGTGGTGATTGGTCAGTGCTTCTCAAAACCAGGCCACTGATTTAGGCACATAAATATGGATTAGGAGATAACTTCTGCTTCTGAAGTAATACAGCATAGAATTTTTCTATCTTCATGGACCTCTCCAAGCACACCAGCCCAGCTCCATGGTAAAGAACAAGGAGAATATAGTACAGAAAAAATCTCCAAGGGAATTCGGTGAGGATGCTGATGGTTGTACCGTACTGTGGCACATACATGAGTATATACAGTATTGCAAAAGACATGCTAACAAGTGACTTCCTATTTTGCATTCTTTCAGGGCAGAGGATTGTGTCTGCCTGTGTGTTTTTTGGAGCATCTAGTGTAGTGGTTTAAGCCACCAGCTGCTCCCAAAATACAAATAATGAAGAAGAACAGAAAGCGAGTATGTGGTGAGCTGTGTTCAAGAAGCAAGTTAAATACCGAAATTTTCTGCCAGGCTTAGATGGGAGAAGAGCATGGGCATCCTATTTGTACAGTGAGCTATTGTTTGTAAAGCTATACCAGAACAAATACTCTTTCTGAAAGCCTCTTCCCATCAGCAGGGGATATGGGTTTTTAATGCCTGCAGTAGGTTTTTTAAATCAAACACAGTTCCATTATTGTGTTCTCTTTCTCTCTCTCTCTCTCTCTCTCTCTCTCTCTCTCTCTCTCTCTCTCTATTTTTTTTTTTTTAACTCCCAAGCACGTCTAATATTTCAGAAGGGAATCAGAATCTGCTTCCATTTATCCCATGTGTTTCTTATAAATTAGTCAGTGATATCCTGCCCCTCTACCATTTTCCACTTGATGAAGCAGACCCAGATTATTACCACCAAACTATTTAAGGAAGGATGGAGAAAGCTAGGGGGAATATGAATACATCTCAGACCCTGTCTGAACCCGTCTCTTCCCTCAAATGAGTGCTAGTAACCCTGTTGGAGCCATTCTTTGCTGTGTCTGGTGGTCAATGTGTTCTGTTTGCCCAATGTATTTTCTACTGATTTTGTTTGGAATAATTTTTTGGGGGAAAACCTAAGAATTTAAATTCCGTGGTATATTGTCTTAAATCTGGACACACACCATAGACCTCTAGATTGCCACCATCTTCTGATAGCAGGGTCAGCTATCCACTCTGTTTCAAAACCATAACCCTCCCTCCCCCCCACTATTTGAGATGAAGAAGAATTCCATTGATCCCAGTGTAGTTCTGTCAATTTACATCCTCTGAGGAGCTGGCTCAGTGTCTCTTATGCAGTCTTTAGTTTGAAAAGGAAAAGGTGCCAGGGCCTCCTTGCCTGCAAAACAAAATGTTGTTCACTATATATGGAAGGTCATGCCACATGCAGGATGCCATTTTGTAGAACAAAATGGTGTCATCCATATCATGTGATCTCACACACACTATATGTGTGGGCTCATGCCTTGCATGCAAATGTACAGTTGCATGTCTTACTAAAAGCTACTGACAGACGAGACGTTGGGGCTGTGGCCCATGAAAAGAGATGTTAGAGCTAAGTCCTGGTGCAAATTAACCTCTGCTCCTATGTCCATCTACAGCAGTAACATGATCTGGATTCAAACTGGTAACTTGAAAATTAAAATCTTCCTATCTAAGAGTCATCTATTTCCCAATTTAGGACTTCTGAAACCTCATTAGACATGCACTCCTTATTACTCACTCTGGGTAAAATTCACCCCCAGGGCAGAAGATCAGCATAAGGTTTGTACATTATTTAAATCCCACTTAAACCCTCAGCACAGACCCTTAGGAAAGGATGCATTTCATCTCGTGAGAACATTGGAAAATGGAATATATTGCATGTCCAAATGTCTTCTGGCTTTCTGCTGATATTCATCTCTCTATAATGCCTTTCTCAGTGGTGATTACCAAGATTCTGGCAAAACAAAACAAAGTGTCTTTGTTTTATAGTAATCTCTTCCCCACTGCTGCCTGATTCATTCAGTTACTCTTCAGTCTAGGGTCCTGTGATGTCAAAATCACTTTCACAGTGGTGAATTGTAGTGTCATAGTCACTGGATTGTGATTGAATGAATCTGAAAGAATGAGAAGGCTGATTAGAAAGGAGAGAGCTTCTGTTTACATAAGTACACTGGTAATCAGCAGAAAATAAATACAGAAAAAGACAGAACAGTTTTCATTGGGATTTTATAAAATTAGAGAGAGAGAGAGAGAGAGCTTGCTGGAGTGGTGTGCTGTAGCTGTAGCTCTTTGACAAAACTTACAGAAACCTGGGATAGCTGTTAAACCATTCAAATCTGAAAAGAAGGAAGATGCAAGAGAAAATGAAGGTTTTTACTTCTTTTAGTAGATGATTTGTATACATTTGTCTGTAATTTTACCACTATAGCTTGTGTACTGTGGTACTCCAGCTGGAGTTACCACTGCATCACTTAATCAGGTTTAATCCTTCATAACCTGGACCAAACTAAATTACATTGCTTTTTCTTGTCATTCAGATGGCCAGCAACTTTAACCTTTCCTGATATCATCATTGCAGTGGTATCTGCAGGTTTTCTTCCTTACTTGAACTTCCTGTCTGTCCCATTCAGTAAGAACCAATAGATCAGTTCATAGGCCAACTCATGGGCTTCATTTTGAAATTCTCTTGAAAACATTTGTTTCCATTTAACCACCTGTGGTGGAACATCTGAAGTTAGATCCACCACTCGTGGTAAGTTGGCATTGCTGCATTAACTTCAACAAAGCTATGTCATTTTACATCAGCTGAGGATCTGGTCTGTGATGTCCTGAGTCACGCTTCCTCCTGTAGTTATGATTTTCTTCTTAAATACAGTACAGTTGAAAATCCATACAAGATTAAAATATTTTCAAATATATTGCCCTTACAATCAGAGAAGCCTGGAACATGTGGGATTTTCTTGCAACACTTTTTGCAGGAAGTAAAAATCCTCTTTTGAACTTTTCCCAATGGGAAATTCTAAAAATAGGGGAGAGTGGGGTGTTTTTGTTTTTTATTTTCCCACACTTTCTTGCTATTTCTCAACATTTTCTTAAACCCAATCTCCCTGCCCCCTTGATTGTGTGAATGGGTTAGATGCCTCATATTAGCTCATTGAGTCAGATTGACATGGAAAAATGGTGGCATTCTACTTAAGATCCACCTGGGGTCCTAGAATGGTTGGATGTTTCAATTCTAATGATCAACAGGGGAAGAATTATCAACATTGAGCACACCTATGCCACCCCATTTTCTCTTTACCTAGGCTTGGATCAGTTCACAAACCACCAGCCATGCAATAGGGCTATCATTACATCCCAGATTATTATATGATCACATGACAGTAAAATAGAATAGTTTTCAAATAGTAAAAGTCAACAGTACAGTCTTGCTGCTTATCAGGTAGAAGTCTTGATTTTTATTCCTGTTAGGTGTTTCTAATGGGAAACACTGATCCCAGAGTAACAGGGAAAAACAACAAATTTGAACTCATCTCCTCTATAAAATTCCTGGGGATTGGGTGGCTCAGAGAATTTGGAAAGAAAGGAAGCCTCCACAATAGCTGATATTTAGCTGTGGCAGTCATTTACTATCTATTCTATTGAGAGAAATGAGGGTCAAGCTTTTATCATATTTAAAAGCTATTGCACTTAATGGTTAGCTGAGTTTGTGCCAACAAAGAAGAATGAGCTTGTAGTTGTGGCACTGGTCTGGGAGTCAGGTCTTCTGGGTTTAGTTGTCACTCTCCCACCGACTCCTTTAGAAAGTCACTTAATCCTTCTGTGCCTTAGTTCCCCACTGGTCAAAAGGCAATAATTCATCCTTTGTCTATCAGTAACGCATGTTCTTGTTGGGGGGAATCTGCCTGTGTTTATGTCCCACACCTAGCACAATAGGTCACCATTCTCATTTAGGAACATTGGGTGTTACTCCAATACAAATAATAAGGCATTACATAGTACTTCCCTGTGTGATGGTAAAGATGTAAGGATTACTGTGGGGCTGATGGTAGACTACATTTTCTAAAGAGAGTTAGGAACCTAACCCTTTGAAAGTCAATGAGATTTAGAATCTCAAATCACTTAGTTGGTTTTGATAAATTTTCCCCACTGTGAAATGCAATATTTCCCTTCTCCTTCACACATTGATAGCTTGCCCTGTTCACTAGTGATATGTTACATCTGCCAGCTGTTAAGTGGCCTTTATGTAATGAGTCAGTGGTTTCAGCCCTCTTCCCAGTGGGAAAGTGTCAATGGTCATGGCCCCTGACTTGTTTGTTGGCAGTCTGACAGACAGCCTACCAATAAAATGGTCATGAGGACTGAAGTATCTTCTTACCCTTCCAGAACAGGTTGAAGGGCTGGGCTGGGGTACGTGGGTGGGTGGAGCTGCTACTGCCTGTGCTGTGGCTAAGCCATGGATTTCTGGGTTTCTAGGGCCTTCAATCTATGGCAAAACAGATTTTGGGATTAAAGAATATCATTATAAATGATTGCATACACTTTTGAGTTGCATTTTCACAAACTAAATATATCCTATACAGGAGGGACCCTGGCAAATGAGTTCCTGACAGAAGAAGAATTGTATATTCGTTGGCTGCAAATTGCGACTTTCCTTCCTGTGATGTCCTTCAGCACTCCACCATGGGTCTGCTGTGATGAGTGGGTATGTACTCTCTACATACTACATTGAGTGCTCCCTGGTACATACAGGACAGCTAATGTGCCCTGTAGTACCTTTCATCCAAAGGTCACAACACAGCTTTATAGATATTAGCCTATATAATACCCCCATGAGCCACAGAGAAGTTTAAGGCCAAAAGCTTCCGAATTTGAGCCCCTAAAATCTAAACCCATATGTTCTAATTAGCAGAATTTTAAAAACCAGTAAAAATAATTTATACAAGTTTACCACTTACACAATTTGAAGAATTGATATTCATTTCTGTTAAGTGTTTCTAAATTGGAAACATTAAGTAATCCAAAGTTGATAGGAACAAATAGCAATCTTAAAAAATCAGGCTCCTAATCCTGTAAGTTCCTAAACAATTGTGAATAGATTTTTAATAATGCTGAGCGTCTTCAGCTCCCACCGAAATCAAACCTGGGCTCGGTCAGATCAATGAAGGAAGTGAGTTCCAGGATGAGGGCTCTTCAGTGTGAACACTGTGCTTCTGGAGCCCCAGACGTTTATATCTAGGGTCCATTAGCTCAAGTGTTTTAGCTGTTCTAGGAAGTGTCAGGGTACTTCCTGGCAAAATGATGCACAATAGTACCTTTGGCTAAACTTGCTCAATAAGTGAGCAAGCTGCATTCTGCCCCAGCTGTGGCTTCTGAGGTCCTCAAGAGCGGTTCTGTATAGGACACATTGCAATTAAACAGCCTAGAGATCAGAAAGACATGAATAAGCAAGGCAAAATCTGTTTTTGAGAGAAATGCTAAATCTGAAAGCGATTTAAAAAAATGACTTTTGAGCTACTAGTGCCACCTGAGATTTCAGGAGCAATCAGGGAACCAAAATCACCATCAAATTGTTCACCACTTAGACAAGCACTAGAGAACACCCTTGAGCCATAGGAGCAGAAAACACATGTACTGGACTCTTAAGGGTATTTCCCCAATCTATAGGCACTGCCATCTTACATGGGTTAAGTTTTAGGCAGTTCACTCTTCTCCAGCCCTCAATATCAACAAAGCAGCAGGAATTGACATTGCCCGACATCCAGGTCTGATGAAAATGAGACCCAGAGCAGTGTCCCATCAGCACATTGATGGCACCAGTGCCCATGAAGTCATGCTGTCTCTCCCAGCAGTTCCGCATACACATTGAAGAAGAGTGTTGATAGAACAGAACACTGCAGAACCTCACTCCAGTCTTTTCATGAAGCAAATAAGTGTCTGAGAGATAATGTACTTCCAGTACTCCCCAGTTTACAAGAGAGGTGCATGAGGTACTCTGCACCTCCTGGCTTGAAATGGATTCCCTCATATACAAGGTTTACAGTTTTATTCAATGGCTTTCAGCACCTCACTATAAAAATTGTTCCAGTCCCCCTGCTTTCTCCGTTCTGCCTGCTGCCACTGAAACAGCAAGTACCTAGGATAGAAGGAAGTGAGCTGATCCATCCATGAAGACTCTCAGACATGGAGCTGAGAGAAATGATAAAGGTTGGGAAATGATTTGTGAAAATTCAGGATGGGAGAATGAGGGCTTAAATCACACCCTCTATACTACTGGGCAGAAGGGTTATTCATTTAGGGGTTAGAAGAGATGAGTCCAGAGAGGATATTACCAATACATACAGTTGCTTGTGCAGTTCATAGCTAAGGCTATTATCAATCTATCTCAGCTGTTTGCACATGATTATCTGGTGTATCTATTGATCATTCTGTGAGGATTTACTGTGTCTGCTTTTCTGTGCAGTGACTCTTCCTCAGGAATACACAAATAACTTAAAAGTCTCATTTTTCTGCTCTTATTGCCATTATTAAGTGAGAGGACATGCTGAATTCTTCTCCTCAGGTATTGAATCTCACTAGGCGGTACATACAGAGGCACCAAGATTTTGTTGTCCCACTCATTATAAAATTCAGCAAGGAATGGCTCTCCTGGGGATATCCCATCTTCCGGCCTCTATGGTGGCTCAGCCCCAATGACCCAATCACCTTCACTATAGATGATGAATTCCTCATTGGAGATGAGGTAAGAAACAGAGATTTGGGTACTATTTACACTTAGCAACATTTAAGATGCTGATTAAGACCAGGTACCTCCTGATCTCTGCACTTCAGGACTCACCCATTTTCACTGAATGCTCCAAATCAAATGGAATTCCTGTATTAGAAACATAAGAACTCATCCAAAGCCCAATGATATCAATGGAAAGACTCTCATTGACTTGCATGGGCTTTGGATTAGTCCCATAAACAATAAAGATGGAAACAAGTAATGAAGTCACTGGCACTCATCCAAACCTAGGGGTCAGTGGAAGATTTTTCCTATATTCTCCAGGGCTTTTCCTGTCTGATTTTTAAATGGTAGTGACCAGGGCCACCGACAGCCATTCCAGCCAACAGGGCAGAACAGTCAATGACCTCCCTATAAAGGGATGGATGAGGTCCAAGTAGGCTTCCATTATTTATCATGTGCCATGCAGCTGAGGTGGTGGTATCTGCTACTCAACTTCCTGGGTCCCATAGACCCTTCAGGAAGATTACTGAAGAACCCGGAATGCTCAGTAGCAGATACTGGCTCCTTAGCCACCCAAGAATCTGCATGGTTCATAATAAATCAGCTCAGCTCCGGGGGTGGGGCAGAGAGCATGAGTGGCAAAGGCCTCGGGGCAGGGAGGGGTGTAGGGGAGAAGAGGATACATATCTATCTTCCCATCAGCTTGGGCCCTTTTAAATTGCTGGTCCCCTGGGCAATTGCCTCCTACTCCCATTCCCTTCAGCAGGCCTGGTAGGGACAGATCTTCCACCACATCCCTGGGGAGGCTGTTACACAACCTATCAAATTTTACTGCCAGAAAATGTTTCCTGGTAATCAATCTAATTCTTTTCTTCTGAATTTCATCCCATTACTCCTAGCTATAGCCCTTTTGTCCACTCTAAACAACACTTCTTCCTTCCTGACATTTATTCTGTCCAAATATTTGTAAGCATGATCAAATCTCTACCTTTGTTATCTCTTAACCAAGATAAGCATAGTTAACTTTTTAAATCTTTCCTCATCAGTCAGTTGCTCCAGTCCCTTAGCCATTTTTGTTGTCCTTCTCTGAATTCCCTCCAATTGCCCTAACTTGGGAGAGCTCAACAAAAACTAAGCAAGAGTAATTTTGATTTATGGGATATTGTCTGAAGCCTCCTCTAACCCTTGCAGCATCAAGACAACAGAGTCCTGTGGCACTTTTAAAGACTAACAAATTTATTTATCGCATGAGCTTTCGTGGGAGAAAATCCCACTTCGTCAGACGCTTGCAGCATCAGTATTTCACAGTTGTGTTTGCAACGCTTTGGCAAAGTTACTGCCACTTTGTGTTGGTACAGAAGACAGGAATTTCCAACATATCTGAAAAGCAATTCATGAAGTTCATTCACCTTCTGTGCACATTCATTTTTCTTAATGAATTTCTAAATTTTTCTTAATGTCAGAAAATCATTGGTTTGTTACTATTGGATCTTCTATACATGTGCACTGGTTTGTTTCTTTTAAAGTTGGTTCTGAGCACTAGTGGAGGCCCTCTTGGTTGCTTGTAGGAGCTGGGCTTATTGTTACAGGCTTGCTCTGGAGCAGTGACTTGTGTACATCTGGCTTATTACTGTAAGGTTGAGCAGGAGTTCAATGACTCTGCTAATTGTGACAGGGAGGCAGAATGTACAAATAAAAGATTAAAACCTAGAAATCAGCATAAATATTAGGTGCCATGTTGGCCACTGGCTGTTGCCCCCATAGCTCTATGTATGTTTCCATTACCAAAAAGAGAGTGCAAAGGCTTGCAGTTTATAATGCATTTCTGGATTACTCATAGAAGATTTGTCAGACTGTTCAACTGATTACCTTTTTTTCTGCCAATTGACATTTGTTCTATTTCCATCCAAAATGCAAATGAGGCGCAAAAGGCTGAGAGACAGGAATTCCTAAAATCGGATCCCAAATGCATCACTGACTTTCAGTAGCCTTAGGCAAGTCATATAACATTTGTTTCAGTTCCCCATTTGTGAGGCCAGGTTAAGAATAATAATATTCACACATTCACAGGCATTAGTTAATGTTTCGGAAGAAGAAAAACACTGAGGGCCTGAAGTCAATGGGAAAACACCTATTGGGAATCTAATGGGGGATGGTACCCTGGAAAGCAGCAACTATGAAAAATATTTGGGAGTCGCAGTAGGTGATGAGCTGAATGTGAGCTCCCAGTGCCAAAAGGATTAATGTAAATGTTGGATGCATAAAGAGGGGAATTATGAGTAGAAGAGAAGTTAATTTCCTTTGTATTTGGCACTGGTACAACCACTACCGCACCCAGTGTCCATTTCTGGTGTCCACAGTTTAAGAAGGATGTTAATGAATGGGAGAGGATTCAGAGAAGAGCCACAAGAATGGTTAAAGGATTTGAAAATATATCTTCTAGTGATAGATTCAAGGAGCTCAATCTACTTACTTTAGTAAAGAGAAGGGGAAGGGTGATCACAGTTTGTAAGTACTTACATGGGAAACACATATTTAGTAATAGGGCCTTCAATCTATCAGAGAAAGGTGATGCAATGGCTGGAAGTTGAAGCTGGACAAATTCAAATTGGAAATAAGGTGTAAATTTTTAACCATGAGAGCAATTTACCCAGGCTTGTGGTATATTCTCCATCACTGACAATTTTAAAATCAAGACTGGGTGTTTTTCTAAAATGTATGCTCTGGGGATTAGTTTGGGCAAATTCTATGGCCTGTGTTATATAGTAGGTCAAACTAGATGATCACAGTGTTCCTTTCTGGCCTTGGAATCTATGAATCAATGGCCTCTCAATCATATTGTGTATTGATTCCATTGCAGTTACTATTACAAGTGAATATTCATTTTAAAGAATCCATCCAACCCTGTTTGACACTGTACTTGGCCACTTCCAAGTACTTTTATTAACAAAGACATTTCAATAACCTAGAGACACAGAATTACATAGAGAAGAAGTTCATCTAGTGTAGGTTGCAACCCCCACTCCCCACACAGGGGTCACCAGCAATAGTCTGACTCTGTGGAAGGGGTGGGCAATAATATCCAAGGTAGGCCGGTGGTGTTGGCAGAGAACTGGCTTGGGGTTGAGAGGGGAAGCTGGTGGGGGGGGACGGGGGACTGGGGACAAGCTGAGGGGAGAGTTGGTGGGTAGGAACTGGTGTGGGGGAGGTGAGCCGCCCTGGGGGCGAGGGAGAGACAGTCAGAGGGTCAGAAAGGAGTGGTGCAGTGCTGGGCGGAAGGGGGCAGTGCAGCGCAACACCAGACAAGTGGGGGCGAAAGGGGGGAGCGGAGGGGCTGGACAGAAGCCTCAGGTGGGCCAGATGCGACCTACGGGTCATATTTTGCCCACCACTAGTCTGAGGCCTTCTCCACAGTTAAAATGCTACAGGTGCACAGCTGTGCCACTGCAACAGAGCTGCTGTAGCATTTCAGTGTAACCGCTACTACGCCAATGGAAGGGATTCTCATAATGGCATAGACAAGCCACCTTCCCAGGAGCAGGTAGCTAGATTGATGGGAGATTTTTTTTCCACTGATAAGACTGAAAAATAAAAAAACCCTACACATTGCTTTGGGTCAGACCAAAAGCTATTTTAAAAAAGATTTCAGCTAATTGAAATGTCAAAAAATTTCAGCGTGGGTTGATTGAAAGAGTTTTGTTTTGACAAGATCAAAATGTTTTTGATTTTTGATAGTAAAAATTTGAAGCAAAAATACTTTTAGAATTGCAAACATGGAAACATTTTTATTGATTTATTTTATATTTTTGGTAGCTGAAACAATTTAGCCAAACTGACATGAATTCATGAAATGTTGTAGCCAAATATTTCAGTGGGAAAAAATGGTATTAGCTGAACAATTTTTGCCTAACAGTGACTGTGATGCAAAGGAAAAAAGATTATGTAGTATATAAATAGTCTGGGATCAGTACCCCGATGAAGATATTAAAGCCTGTAGATAAACAGGCTGGTGAACTTGCTTCAGGCTATATTTGACCCTCTCTAGATGTTATATTGGGGAGTTATTCATACCATTTGAGCTAGAGTATTTTAAATGACAATTCTTAGATTCATAAGGCAATTGCATTGTAAGTGAATCCTATGAGTTAGCATTTAACAAAACTGTTACAGCACATTAAAAAGCAATTAATATTCTTACTCATTTTCCAGTGGAGTTTCAAATTCAGCTGATATCTAATTGCATTGCTTAAAGCTTTTTTTATTTGTTCAGCTCACGATTAATTTTAAAGTCTAAATATTTTTGTAAATTTGGAATATTCACCCATTGATCTTGCCTTTTATAGCTTTAAGTTTGAGTATCTGCCTCTGCAGATTTATCTTTCATTACACGAAGACTCACTAAGTGTTCATTTAGCATATAAAAGGTGTGAAATTTAGTATTTAGTTATGGCCTTATTAAATCTAGAATGTATGCTCAAAGAGTGATTGGTGATGCATTTAAAACTTCTTTCTAATAAATGTTTCTGCTTTGATATTGTATATTTTCTTTATTTCTTCTCTATCTCTTGATTACTAGAAAATTTGCATAAAAACCCAGGATCACGATGGTTTAAGATTTCATTTGCAGTTATTTCCTGAAGTCAGCATAATCTTATGTTTGGGACATCACATTCATCTCCATGCAGTTCATTGTGATGTCACAAACAGAAGATGATGATTTCAGCTTCATAACACATCCAAAATACAATGCTATGTGTCAGTTCCTTTGTAGGGTTTTGCCAAAGGTAACATTGATTGGAGGTTTTTAAAATGGGCAGTAGGAATTGTAAAGCCTGGTTTTTAAAAGTGAATTTCATTCTAGCAGGCTAAAAATCAGATAGTTATCTGGGACAAAGTTTTCAGAAGCAACTAATGATTGGCAGTGCTTTGGTTTTGGATACACAGCCTGTAGTCTGATCTATGGACTGTGTATTAATTATATTGATTACTTAAGAATTCCCAGTTATCATTCTAAGGTTCCATAGGTTCTTGTTCAAAGATCAGGCCCAGTATTATTAAAATTACTGTTCAGTTTGAATCCATAAACACAGCTGCAACATTCACACTTCATTGTTTTGGTCTTTATAAGTGAAAGTTTAGAATCTGAAGTCATCACATGACTGCAGAAGCTGGGGCCTTATGAATGGCCCTATATTGCCTATGAAAATCACATCCTTTCAAGAGGTCTCAAGTTGGACAACCAAAATATCTCTAGTTAGTTCCTTTTAAAATGTTTTGCCTCAACTACTAATATTTGGCCCTGCAGTTAACTGTAGACACACGTAATTTGGGTTAGATAAGTGTGTTTGCCAAAATTGAGACTTTTTAAAAATCAGGCTCTATGTATGTACATGGGTCACGTTCAAATAATGAGACAGGATAATACATGTTGACAGGTTCCAAAGGGGTAACCGGGTTAATCTAGTTCAGCAAAACAAAGAGTCCTGTGGCACTAGATAAATAAATTTGTTAGTCTTTAAAAGTGCCACAGGACTCCTTGTTTTTTTAGGATAATGCATGTCAGAGTGTGTGATGAAGCAGACTCTTTACACATAGCAAAGTACATTTCTGAGTCTTTTGCTAGGCTCTTTGCAAACATTCTTTATCCTTTTTCTCCTGCAATCGCACAGGTGCACCTTGGATATCTCTTGTTTTACCTATCCCTAATGTAGACCCAAAGTGGATTTCTGCATCTGATTTACTTTCTATACTATTTGATATTTCCTATACACTACCCTTTGTCTGCTTTTCAAAGCCAGCAGTCCCAATATTTTTAGTCTCTGCCCATGTGGAGACCCCACCATTCATCTAATCATTTTCACTGCCTTGTCCTTTTAGTTCATCCTTCTTGAAAGATCATCCCAGCAACATGCCAGAGTCATTGGGACCATGAACCTGTCACAGATTGCTGCACAAATAAAAGTATCCGAGAGCTAATTTCTTCATTAATCTCCACTCCATTTTGGGAGGTCTCTCTATCTTCGGCAGAGCAAGACACACCACGAGTTGCTCAGCATGGCCAAGTTCCATCTTTTAGCTGTACTTTTTCGACTTAGGACATAAAGAAGTAACCCTGCATCTGCAATTTTCCCCCCATGCACATTCTTATTCCTTTCCAATTTACCTTTGGCTGTGAGGCAGGAGACTTTTTGCCTCCTTGGCAAAATCGGACACAAACTATAATGCCAGATTCATGTATGCAATAGTTTTCAGCTCAAGTGTGTCCTCTGTAACAGGCCAAAATTGAACATTGAATCCAATTCCTTTTGACATCTGGGAAAGTTCAGGCTCAGAGTTTGATTCTGTACCTATGAGGAAGAATGATCTTGTGCTCAGGCTTCTACATCAGGATTCAGGAGACCTGGTTCACTTCCTAGCTCTGCAAGGCTATGTCTACACTGGCAAAGTTGTCGACTTAACAAGGTCGACCTAACAGAGTGACTTAAGTCGACTTAAAGTATTGCCAATCTTGTTAAGTCGACTTAACAGCTTTAAGTCGACTTAATAAGGTCGACTTAGCATTACTCCCTGTTCACACTGGCTTTAAGTCGACTTAAGTCAGTCTCAGAGGTGGTGTTATTAAATCGACTTAAGCTCTTATTAAGTCAGCTTAAGGAAGGGCTTAAGTCAACTTAATAAAAGCCCAGTGTGGATGTGGCTTTGTTTAGATCGACTTACGCCTCCTTAAGTCGACCTAACTTGCTAGTGTAGACGTACCCCAAGAGACTTCCTGTGTGACCTTGGGGAAGTCCCCATGCTTTTCTGTGCCTCAATCTATAAAATGATGATGCTTCCTTTTCCGCGCTTTCTTCTGCTTGGTCTGTTTATTTAGGCCTTCCTAGTCTATCCCCACCTAACCTATCATTTCTCATTCAGTATTAAGAAGTAGACTCCAACTGGCCCCATTGTTCACTTGTTAAATTTTCAAACAAGCTCCTTCATGCTTTCTCCTATGCTGCCTCTGACACTTGGGAGGCTTTCCCCATAGACATTCACAATAGTGGCATAGGGAGGGTTTCTGGTGCCCGAGAAGCCAAGCCCATATTTGTGCCTGCCCAGCACCCTACCCCTGTGCCTTACCAGGCCCCCTGTGTGGGGCAGGAGGGGTCCCAGCATAACAGGGCAGCGAGGTGGGGGTAGAGATACGGAGGTGCAGCTCTGTTATCCCTCTTCCATGCGGGGCAGCCGTGGCCATTCCCACTGCATGCCATGCCATGCCATGAGCAGTAGCAGGACAGCTGAGCTAAGGGTGGGGGGATCGCAGCCCCCAGCCCTGACTTCTTCAGGGCTGGAGGCAGGTTTTTCAGCGCCACCACCTCAGCCTCTGCAGCTGCAGCAGAAGTCTTGGGGGCAGCAGCCCACACCCAGCAGGTTCCATCCAGCCCTTAGCCTACGACCCCTCCCCCAAGACCCAGGAAACCCCTTGACTCCCTCCCTCCCTCACTCACAGTGCAGTGCTGGGAATGGGAATCCCCCATCTGCAGCTGTGTTATGAATCATCCAGCCAGGTAAGTCAGGGAACTTGGAATCCTGGCTGTGGTTGGTCCCCTATGGTCAGTTCTAATAGGGGGCTAGAGGAGGGCATTGCAGCCCCCAGCCTTGCTCCTCCCTCCCACTTCTTCAGGGCTGGAGGCATCTTTCAGCCTCAGTGCAGCCACAGCAGAGGGCTGGGGGTAGACCCCCCCACTCCTAGCCAAGGCAGCCCCTATTCCAGGAAATCCAGGCCAGCCATTAGCCTGCACCTTTGCCTGGCCCTTGGCCCCAGGAGTTCCCCGCTCTCTTAATTGCCATTTTGCTGCTGATGGAATCCCTCATCCCCCTCCCTCCTCACCTGCATGCCTGGCATTGCCTGTTTAAGTGCTCTACTTCAGGAAGAGGGAGCAGAGCCACCTCCCGGGAAGAGCCAGGCACTTGGAGGGGAAGGGGTCTTGCTGGCTGGCCACTAGCCCAGCTGCCCAGGAGGATATTATCATCAGACCCATGTTAGCTTCCTTTCCTGCATGTGGCTTGAGTGCTGTGCTACAGCTGGGTGCTGCCTCTGGAGTCCTTGCTGGAAGGCTTCATTTCTATGTGTGCTGGGCAGCAGAGCACACACAGCAATGGAGCCGTCCAGCGCGAGGACCCAAGCAGCAGCACCCGACTGGCTCTGCTTCTCCATGAAGGGCCAGCCCAGCCTGACTGCCCCCCCTCCCCCGGCTCTGATGGGGGGCAATGATTCTCCCCCCTACCTTGGGGGCGGGGGGTGCACCGGGCTGGCCCTTCACAACATGGGAGAGGCAGGAGGCTCTGTGCCTTTCAGACCTTCCTGCTGCGTCTCTCCTCCTGCACCTTGTGAAGGGCCAGCCTGTCGCCCCCTGCTGCCCCCTCCCGCCCCCATGCTACGCCACTGATTTGCAAAGCTCCTTCATTCTCCACCTTCAGATTCCTCCTTTAAACTCTCCTTTTGGACTATGCCTGCAAAACCCTTGTCAAGGGTTGGGCTGTTGATGTGCTGAGACCCCTGCCTCAATATTGTCTCTTTGTTTCTTTGTATTCCCCTATCTATGTATATCCATCTGTCTACTCACATTTTATCCTTTAGCTGTGAACTCGTTGGGGCCTTGGTGACTCTTTGGGAGTCTTTGTCTTCTATGTCTGCACAATGGTGCCTTGGTCAATGATGAGGCCTCTTTGGCACCATGGTAATACAAATAGTAACCAATAATAATATTTAGATTATCTGTCTGGTTTTCAGGATCAGGACTTCTCACTACATGTGAATATAGCACTTAGCATAATGAGGCCCTGATCTTGATTGGGACTTCCAGGCCCTACTCTAGTAGGAATAATAATTAACAGTAATGAATATTTGGATCCAGGATTTTGGTTCAAAGAGCTCCACCCCCTTTTCCCCCACAAATCTCCCTTCTCCCACGATGAGTGGGGAAATTTCAGTCTGCAAGATCAAAGCCCAGAAGAGATCATTAATAAATGGCACTCTCTGGTGAGCCAGAGAATTCCATATGTGGCCTTCCATCCACAGGCACCCTGTCCAGCCCAATCTTTAGGTCCCAGGGTCACTGGTGCTCTAGCGAGGTGTCTGGCAGCTTCCTTAAATCCACCAATGCTGCAGAATCAGTGTTAGTTTCAGCAAACAGATTGCTACTGAACATACTGGCTGCATCTATGAACTGACACTCACTGTGCTATTGGACTTAGAGGTCCAGGTCAGGGCTTCTTCTGTCCTGCCACGCAGGCTGGGCTGCACTTGAGCAATGTGACTCTCTGCTTGGTTAGACATGCTGAACTGTATCAGGCAATGCCACTAACTGTACACTGGATATACTCAGTGCGTACCTGGGAGAGACACCTGCACTGCTCAGTGTTTTGAGATACATTTAGGGACTTATCCACAGTGCTGCCAAATGTGCAGGGCTAGATCTGGGTGAGTTGCCTGCTCTGCCAGCTGGACATGCCTTGTTGCTTGTGAATAATTTTCAACCAGATCTATTGAGTTCATTTGGCTGATGGCACCTCATGGACTTGGTTTGCATCTGGGTGATGCCCCTTGTTTTCCTGCTGGAGACCACAACTGTGCCAAGCTGTTTGGCGCAGACATTGCCAGGCAATCTCTCTCCCTGTACTGCCAGACAGCTAGCTCATTTGGGTAACGGTGCCTGCTAGGTGTGTGATGTCGCCCCCGATCCGGTCAGATGTTCATCTGCAGGACTCCATCTGCTGCTTACCTGGTCCACATTCGTACCACGCTGCTGCTGCTACATTTCCAGACTGCATCTAGGCTTGGTGCCCTTGTGCTGCTGGGTACACCTGCATGCCAGTGGCTGCTAGATATGCTAAATTGAGGATAAACAATGTCATTCACTGCATTGCCAGACTGACTGTCTATATGGGGGCATATACTGTGCTGTTAGGCATTGTGTGATGAGTTGGAGTGACAGCACTGGCTTGCACTGCCAGAGGCCTGGGGACATTTCCTGATATTCCCTTGACATCACTGGAGCACTAGCAGCAAAGCACTCACTCTAGAGGACCCGTAACTGAGGGGTTAAACAACCAGCAAAGCAAAGTGAGTTAGAATGCAGCTTACCCCAGCTCTGGTTGCTGTCTGGGTGCCTGGGCAAAAGGAGAAGAACACATGTGTGTCAGGGAGAGAAGTATAAACATTTAAATTGAAAACATATTTTATTATCTGTGTTTATTATTTGATCTTGAAATCTCTGAGCTAGGTGGGCTTTTCTGGCTGAGTCGGGGCTGACTATCATATATCAGCAGTCTGGGAATTACGCCAGGGCCGAGCTCCAATAGTTCACAGAAGGACGCTGGGGATGGCAGGTCAAACTGGATGAAACAGGCACCCCGTACACCACCCCCTATTTCTGACAGGTGAGTTCCACCAGTGCAAGGCCAAACCTGCTCTCACAGAAATCAATGACAATACTCCCATTTGCTTCAATGGGAGCAGTTTGGTTTTCTGCGTGGATGATTCAGTAGGTGGCCATGTGATTTTGTACTGGACCAGTGCCCCAGTAAGATGTTTCCATAGAGCTAGAGTAACAGTCTTTTTGATTAGAGGTAAGAGCAGGACGCTGACCGCATGTGATTATTAAATATTCCATAGCATCTCTCATAAAATGTGGTAAATTAATCCTAGAATCCTGTGACCTGTACATTTACTCATTCATTTAAATTGCCTCATCCCTTGTTCTCCTAATAATTTGGGATGAAGAACGTCCAGATTGCAAACAAGCGTTGACCATGGAAAATGTTATTGAATAATAAACTTCACAGAAAATGCTTCTACAATAACAAACGTCTGGAATTTTGGCTCTAATGTTGAAGATTAGTTACAATCACAAGCAATCTAAAACATATTTCCTTCCCAAAAAACCCCTTGAATTGAAAAATCTCCTGTGCAATTGGATCAGACAGTTCCAGTACAGTAATGTGATCTGCATTAGCACAGAAAGATTCTTTTTTAAGATACTACAAGCTCAAGAACAAAGATCAGAACAGCCTCAGCCCTTTCTCCTGAAAGCTGGAGAGCCAAAGATTAGCTGAAAGTTCAGCTCCTAAAATATAGTACAATTCCGTGTGTTCTAGGCAAATACTGCAATCAAGATCTAGTGGTTCTGACAAAATCAAAACCAATTCAAACATGTCTATTTCACCGTTCAAAAGCAAACCCAGGCCAAACTTTTTATGAGCTCAAAAAAAAAAAAAAAAAAAAAAGATTAGAGATTGTTGTACATTTGCATGCAGTGTCATATGTTGGGGCTGAAAGTACCAAAATACAGCAAAAGAAAGGGGGGAGGAGGGGCACTCTTGTGCAATTTCTGGCACCTTCAATACCAGAGAGTAGTGGGATGTGCAAAGCTGTTCTGAGTTCCCCAACCACTAATGCAGAGAGGAATCCAAATCTTGACATAGGGCATTTAACTGAACTGAACCCTTTAATGGTCTCCCATTGCTATAAACAGCTTCTCGGAGGGCAGTACAAATGGCCATTTTGATAAGGTTGAAAAATTGCTGCTTGACTGATTTAATTTGCATCATGAGTGACAGTGGAGTATGGAAAATTGTTTCTGCTCTGGGGCCCAATCCTCACCTTAATAAAATTCATGACCAAACTTCCATTGATTTAAAGGGGAGCAGGATCTGGCCCATTGTAACTCCTTTCATACATGCATATTTAAATTCAATGTAAAGACAAAGAGAACACATAGACTGTGGTTGTTGCCTTGACAGAGTGGAAAATATTTGGTGTACTGGTACTTGATAACAGTGCAACATATTGTAGTACTGAACCTTCCAGGGCTTAAGAAAATGTGAAGTCAGCATGTCAATGGAAGGAAAGCAAGGAGATGCTCTGCATTAAAAATGTTTCAGTATTAAAAATAAACATAAGTGTCAAAAGCATTACACAGAGCCAGCCAAATAATGAAAGACTGTATTTGTGAATAACTATGTGATTGGAAAAACTGCCAGAATTCACAGTGAATGTTATTTGCAGTGAATTATTTGGCCAGCTCAAAATTCCATACCATATGGAATAGAAAACCAGAAAAAAGGTCTCAGTTTTCACCGTGATATTCATGATATAGATAGAAAAAGCAGCCATCGTATGATCCTGTGTATAATCTATGGTTTCT
>ML685890.1:987050-1009565 GCA_007922175.1 Pelusios castaneus
ATATATATATATATATATATATATATATATATATATATATATATATAGTAGAAAGATGGAGAGCTCAGATTTTCTGTGCTAAAATTGTAAATGGTACAATTTCTTTGTGTTTCATGTCTCTCATGACAAGTATCCAACTTCACTTGTGGCAAATGTCTTACTTCTTTGCCATACCTCTCTGGATATGTGGGCAAGATCCTTAGCTGCTATAAACTAGCATTGCTCTATTGATCTCAGTCAAGCTAGGCCAATTTATAGGAGCTGAGGATCTGTCCCATTTCTTTCTTTTTTCCCTGTAACATCAGGAATCACTCAGGATTTTTCTAAATTTTAATCAAGTGTATAGAGGACTTTCTGGAGCGTGTGTGTCGGGGGGGGGACACCCATAGGGGGGAGAATGAGCCAAGAGCAGTGTCAAAATTCATTGTGCCACAGGGGGCCAAGGGCAGTGTATGGCAGGGGGACCCGTGTATGCCACTCAGGGAAGGGGCTCGCGTTTTTGACCACAGCATAACCAGGTGGTTGCTGTGCCACAGTGTGCAAATTCAACATGAAAACAATTTGTGCACTGTAGGAGGCAGAAGAATCTGGAAAGAGGAGAGGCTTCTTTGTGCTTCTCTGACAGTGTTGAATGACTTTTTAAATGGAAACCAAACAGAATAGAATAGATTTTGGCTGCTGCCCTGAGCTCGTAACTGGCATGCCCCCCTCCAGCTGTTCAATCTCATCAGCAACTTACATGAAACAAATTGATCCTGCAGGCGCCATCCAAATATCCACATCACACCTTCGCTGTTTGTAAAACAGGATATGCTTCAGCCTGCTCCCACGGGACTGCTCAGTATTTTCCTTCTCGCACTTTGCTTATCCAGCGCTGGCCTCATCTCTGTCCCTCCATACTCTCTGTGTGAGAGCCTTTTTTTTCTCCTCCACAGCTCTTGCCAGCTGGCAGAATCTTGCTCTGTCTCACTGTCTGATCAACCCTCTGTCTCTTTTCAAACCCCAGCTGTAAATGTCTCTTTCATCTCTGACACTGTGTTCGTCCCTCATGCAGCTATTGCATATTGTTTAATGCTGCAATTATATAATTTACAATAACTTTGTAAAGCCCTGTAGGGCAAAATTGATATGAAAAAGATGTGGTGGTAGTTAAAAAAACTAAAACAAACACCCAACATAATTGATTCCAATAGGGATTGTTAGCAAATGTGTCCCATTCATTGTACCCTCTGTGCCTCTTCAGTGGTGGGGCCACATACAGAAGCTGATGAGTAGTAGAGCTGAGTCTTTGAATTTAGGCAGTAAAAACTCACCTGTTAAAATACAGAAGTCACTGGTTCAATTCCTGCTGCCAATGACTCACTCAGTAGTAGCATGGTATTTACACATCAGGTTAAGGTTTCCATGAGCCTGGAACTGACCACATAGTATATGGTCTCCCTGACCTAGGATGCAGACACACTGGCAGGGGAAAAAAAAAATCTACTGCTTCCCATCCTGCACTTGTGCTAAAGAAAGTCTCCAAGGCTCTTAATCCAGTACTTTTCACCATTTGTTGAATCCCCTGCCACCAACTGCATCTTTCAATACAAAGGAAATTTTGCACAGTTGCCCATTCACAATCAAAACCAATATTTGCATGCAGAATAAGTACTTATAAGGAACTGTATTATGCACTCACCCCGTATTATAGATCTAGATGGTCTACTATAGCAAATGCTGGAAAAGAGCAGCTGACACTGCATAGAAAAAAATTGAAAACCTATCTACTTAGGAGCAGATCTCCTATCCTATGTGATTGTTGTTGTTTTGTTTTCTTTTAAATCTTAGGCTCAATAAGCAAATGGAAACTTTATTACTGAGGTTCATCTTGCTCTTCCTGCTTCTCCCACTCCTGTAGGCATAATGCCAGATTTGCAGCTGCTATCAATTGGTGAAGCCAATGGAATTGTATTGATTTACACCAGCTGTAGATTGGATCCTTAGCTGTCAGATTCAGATTCACAGTTCATTCCCTAGCAAACATGAGTGGGGTTGCCAGAAGAAGAGAATGGCTTCAGGTGAGTGGAGGGCAGCATCTTTTATTAAAAGCTTTGGTGATATATGAATGCATTTGTTGTGATGCTGTCAGATCTCGAGCTGCCCTGCATTTCTCCTAAGACTCAGTACATATACTTCCTTTCTGTAATAACACAGAACCTTCAGAAATGAGATGAAACCATAGAAATCCATAGTCTCATGGCTGCAGCGTTTGAAAGCAAACACTTCAGGAGCCAGGAACTCCAGTTAGCATCACTGGCTTCAGGCATCAAGAAATTACATGAGTGTAACCATCCTCTCTACAAGTTCCAAAGGGGTAGCCATGTTAGTCTATTGCAGAAAAACAAACAGAGTCCTGTGGCACTTTTAAAGATTAACAGATTTATTTATCGCATGAGCTTTCGTGGGAGAAAAATCCCACTTCATCAGATGCTTTGAAGATGGGAAATTTACAGAATGGGAGGAAATTAAATGCAGGGAAGTGTATGACATAGGATAAGGTCAGGCTGTAAAAGCAACTCAAAATAGATGTTAGGATTCAAACACTGGGGAACAGCACATAGAGGAAGGTGAGGTCAAATCACCTGTGGTAATGAAAGAAAAATCTGTAGTCCCTGTTTAACCCCAAGGCAACTGAGTTGAATTTGCATATAAATTCGAGTTCTGCAGTTTCTCTTTGAAGCTTTGATTTATTATTCATCTGTTTCAACACAGCTATTAGCAAGTCGTCAGTGGAGTGAGCAGAGAGATTGAAGTGTTCCCCTATTAGTTTTTTAGTGTTGCAATTTCTGATGTCAGATTTAGAATCATAGAACAATAGGGCTGGAAGGGACCTCACAAGGTCATCTAGTACAACCCCTTGCTAAAAAGCAGGACCACTCCCACTAAATCACCCCAGCCAGGGTTTTGTCTAACCGAGCCTTAAAAATCTCCAAAGATGGAGATTCTACCACCTCCCTAGATAGCCCATTCCAATGCTTCACCACCCTCCTAGTGAGAAAGTTTTTCCTAATATCCAACCTTGACCTCCCCAGCTGTAATTTGAAACCATTGCTCCTTGTTCTGTCCTCTGCTACCATCGAGAACAGCCTAGCTCCCTCCTCTTTGGAGCACCCCTTCAAGTAGTTGAAGGTTGCTATCAAATCTCCCCTCAGTCTTCTCTTCTGTAGACTAAATAAGCCTAGTTCCTTCAGTCTCTCCTCATAAGTCATGTTCCCCAGCTCCCTAATCATTTTTGTTGCCCTCCGCTGGACTCTTTCTAATTTGTCCATATCTTTTCTGTAGTGGGAGCCCAAAACTGTACACAGTATTCCAGATGCTGCCTGACCATTGTCGAATAGAGGGGAATTATCACATCCCTCGATCTGCTGGCAATACTCCTACTGATGCAGCCTAATATGCCATTGGCCTTTTTGGCAACAAGGGCACACTGTTGGCTCTTATTCATCTTCCCGTCCACCATAACCCCCAGGTCCTTTTCTACAGCATTGCTACTTAGCCGATCGGCCCTCAGCCTGTAGCAGGGCATGGGATTTTTTCGTCCTAAGTGCAGGACTTTGCACTTGTCTTTGTTGAACCTCATGAGGTTTCTTTCGGCCCAGTGTTCCAATTTGTCCAAGTCTCCCTGGATCCTGTCCCTGCCCTCCAGAGTATCTACCATTCCCCCAACTTGGTGTCATCCACGAACTTACTAAGCACGCAGTCTATTCCATCATCAAGATCATTAATGAAGATGTTGAATAGAATCGGCCCCAGTACCGACCCCTGGGGCACTCCACTTGTTACCGGTTGCCAACCAGACATCGAGCTATTGATTCCTACCCGCTGACCCTGTTGATCTAGCCAGTTTTCGATCCACCTTACGGTCCACTCGTCCAACCCATACTTCCTTAACTTGCCAACGAGAATGTTGTGGGAAACCGTATCAAAAGCCTTGCTAAAGTCAAGGTATACCACGTCAACAGCTCTTCCCGCATCCACAAATCCAGTCATCTCATCATAGAGGGAAATCAGGTTGGTCAGGCACAATTTGCCCTTGGTGAATCCATGTTGACTGTTCCTGATCACTCTCTTTTCCTCCAAGTGTTTCAGGATGGATTCTTTGAGGACCTGCTCCATAATTTTCCCAGGGAATGAGGTGAGGCTGACTGGTCTGTAGTTCCCCGGATCCTCCTTTTTCCCTTTCTTGAAGACAGGTACTATATTTGCCTTTTTCCAATCCTCTGGGACCTCCCCCGTTTGCCACGAGTCCTCAAAGATAATGGCCAGTGGCTCTGCAATCACTTCTGCCAACTCCCTCAGCACCCTCGGATGCAGTTCATCCGGCCCCATGGACTTGTACACATCCAATTTCTTTAAGTGTTCTTTAAGTGTTCCCTAACCTGACTTTCCATCACCGAGGACTTTTCTCCATTCCGCGTTACCCCGTGTAGTAGCCTGGGAGCTGGCCCTCCCTGTGAAGACTGAAGTAAAAAAAGCATTGAGTACTTCAGCCTTTTCCGCATCATCCACCACGAGGTTGCCTGCCCCATTCAGTAAGGGACCTACACCACCTCTGATCCTTTCTTGTTGCTGATATACTTATAGAACCCCTTTCTGTTATCCTTCACATCTCTTGCTAGCTGCAACTCCAGTTGTCCTTTGGCCTTTCTGATTTTATCCCTACAGTCCCGAGCAATATCTTTATATGCCTCCCTTGTCATCTGTCCAAGCTTCCACTTCTTGTAAGCTTCCCTTTTATGTTTCAGCTCCCCGCAGAGTTCCCTGCTAAGCCATGCTGGTCACTGTCCACATTTGCTGTTCTTTCTGCACATCGGAATGTTATCTTCCTGTGCCTTTAACAGGGTTTCTTTAAAATACAGCCAGCTGTCTTGGACACCTTTCCCCTTCAGATCAGCCTCTCAAGTGATCCTGGCCATCAGCTCCCTAAGGGAGCCAAAATTTGCTTTTCTAAAGTCCAGAGTGTGTGTTCTGCTTCTTTCCTTCCTTCCATTGATCAGGATCCTGAACTCTACCATCTCATGGTCGCTGCTGCCCAGGTTGCCATTGACTTCTACTTCCCCGATCAATTCTTCTCTGTTTGTGAGCAATAGGTCTATAGGTGCAGGGCCCCTAGTTGGTTCCTCCACCATTTGTACTAGGAAGTTGTCCTCAATATTCTCCAAAAACTTCCTGGATTGCCTGTGCACTGCAGTATTACCTTCCCAGCAGATGTCAGGATAATTGAAGTCACTCATAAGAACCAGGGCCTGCGATGATCTGGAAACTTCTGTTAGTTGTCCATAAAACGCCTCATCCACCTCCTCCTTCTGGTCTGGCGGTCTGTAGCAGACACCCACCACGACATCCCCCTTGTTGCATTCTCTCCTAAACTTAACCCACAGACTTTCAACCATTTGTGTCCATTTATTCTTTTGTGCAGACTATCCTGTTTGTCCAATATACAAGGCAGTGGGGCATTTCTGGAACACGATGGCATAAATCACATTGGTGGATGAGCAGGTGAATGAGCCCTTGATGGAGTAGGTGGCTTGATTTGGTCCTGTGATGGTGTCTTTAGTGTAGATATGAGGGCAAAGTTGGCAGCGTGGTCTGTTGCAAGGATATGTTCCTGCTTTAATGTTTCTGTTGTTTGATCTGTAGTTGCTGGTGAGTATCCGTTTAAGGTTGGGGGACTGTCTGTAAGTGAGGAGAGGTCTGTCTCCCAAGGCTTGAGAGAATGAGGGATCATCTTATAGAATAAGCTGTAGATCTTTGATGATGTAGTGAAGAGGTCTGACTTGGGGTTTCTGGGAGGTGACGGCATCCTTACCAGGGGTCCAGATGATGAAAATGTCATCAATATAGCATAAGTAAAGTAGAGGTGCTTTGGGATGAGACGTGAGGAAGCGTTGTTCTAAGTTGCCCATAAAGATGTTGGTACATTGTGGGGCCATGCGGGTACACATAGCAGTGCCGCTAACTTGAAGGTATAAATTATCTTCAGTCTTCAAATCTGAAAGGTAGACAGACAGACAGGATACCATCGCCAATAATGGACCAGCTCATCAGAAATTCACCCCTTTGTGGAAGGGGATGACATTTTTCTAGGCCTAAAGCAGTGCAGAATCTGCAGAGCTGTTCTCCTTCAAAGCAGTCATGATAATAATAAAAGATTATTCACATGGCCACTTTCTCCTGCCATCCGAGCAGCTCTCATTTCATTAAAAGAGTTGACATTGTCTTTGTGTGACAATATCACACAGCAGAGCTTGTCCATGCAGTGCCCAGGTTCAGCACACTTTCCCCTTAAACAAACAGCGATCCTCACAGCTGCATGTCTCTGTTTCTTGCTTGCATCATTGAAACTTTTCTTTTTGGATGAAATATGATCTTCCAGGACACAGAGAGTAGACTTGAGGATCAGGTTTGATTCACTTATTTGAACTGAAATTTATTCTGACAAGCTGGATCTAACTTTGAATGAGACCCAAATACTTCCACATTTAGTCACCCACACAGAAGATGCGAGTGTGTCGTCTTCTGAAAGTTTGACTTGTGATTAAGTACCTTCAAATCCCAGACAAAGCAAATGCAACCCTCCAGATTGTCCCAAAAATAAACTCCCTAAATTATTGTGGAAGAAAAGAGGTGGGGAAAAGGCAATGCAGCCTTTGATATCCTTGGCTTTAAAAAAAAAAAATCTATTAGAGTCCTTTATTTTCTATTCTCCCTACTCCCAACAGCTTTAACAGTCAGCTGAACGTTAAAAAAGGGAACCCTGCCCAAACAAACGGTAGAGTGATTAGCCCTTCAAGACTGGCAGATTGTGAATTCATTTCCCTGTCAAAAATGAAGCCTAGAGCTTTGCAGCGCATCTCACCTTCCCCTTATGAGCATTGCAGACAGCTTTAGATGGATTTTTAGCTGGTAAGAGAAGGAATTGCTCCTGCTTTAATGTATAATCCTATCTCGCAGATCTGGGCCTTTCAGAATTGTTTGAGGACTTTCACTTTATATTTCCAGGGGACCACCTGATTAATTTGCTTTTGCTTTGATGAGGCTCTGGTATTCAAGAAGTAAATGACATTTCTAGGGACAAGAAAGCTGGGCATTTTGAGGCTGGTTCTCTGATGTTCCTGCACCTACTGCAGTCATTTACTTCAGTACAAAGTGGATCTAAAACACTATGTAGTCAGAATGGTAACAAATTATACCCACTTTGCACTGGTGTTAATGACCGCACAAGGGGCAGGGCAGTGGAGAATCCAATCCTATATTTTTAAGGAAGTCCTACCCAACTGGTTACAGTAACCTATAGGAGCTGGGGGAATTAATGGAGGTGTCTACACTGCATTTAGGAGGGATCCGGTGTGACAGATTGCAGAGGCAGATTAAGCGGCCCCAGGGCCCCTGGACCTTCCCCACCAGTGGTCCGTCTGCAGTCTACCTCTCTTCCCCCCCCCCTGCACTGGTGGCCTGTGGGTGGGCAGGCGCTGGGGTCTCTGTGGATTGGCCCTGGGGGGCAGTGAGGCCGACTGGCATGCGGTATGCGGTGTGGCTTCTAGTGCGGTTCGAAGGCCGTGCCAGAAGCCATACTGCACGCCTGTCGGTCCCACCCCTGGAGTGGAGCAACTAGTTGCACCAGCCTGAGCCCACCCAACCTCCGGGGGTGAACAAGCCAGGCCAGTGATGGGGTGGGAGCCAGACCCCCATGACAGTGGGGATCTCTGGGCACAGGCTCATGCAGTAATCTTCCACTGCAGACTTGAGCTTGCGGGACTCTCACTAGCACACTAGAAATAGCTGTGTAGATATTGCAGCTTGGGCTACCACGCAGGCCCTCAGGCCTTGATGAGGTCTTGAGAATCCATCCTCTAGCAGACCCACAAAGTCAAAGCAATGTCCACACAACAATTTATAATGGTCTAGTGTGAGCTCTGCTAGCATAAATCTGTGGACCCAGGCTGGGACACACAGTCCCAGATGCACTGTGGACATACCCCATTTCATTATTATTAGGCGGTATGATATATTGTTCAACAAAATCACTATATGTCTATCTTCTTTTCAGGCATGGATTCAAAGATTTTTAAGGCCAGATGAGACCATTGTGACCATCAAATCTAGTTTCCTGCATAAACCAAGTTGTAGGATGTCACACAGTAATTCCTGCTTTGATACAGATTTTGAGCTAGTGCATATCTTTTAGAAAGATATCCAGTTTTGATTTAACAGTCTCCAGTGATGGAGAATCCACCCTATCTCTCAGGAAGTTTTTCCAGGGACTAATTACCCTCACTTTTAAAAAGTGCATCTTATTTCCATTATGAATTGTTTTAGGCTCAGTTTCTAGTGGCTAGAAATTGAATCCAGTGGCTAGAAATTGAAACTGGATCTTTTTATGCCATTATCTGCTTCAGATGTTATTGGAGTCAGGATACTGGAGTAGACGAACCATTGGTCTGCCGTAGTAAGAATCTTGTGTATGAAACACACCCTATCAAGAGATTTATAATGCCATCATTTGCTATGAGCATATTGCTAATACATTTTGTAACTTGTGGCACAGTAAGATATTAAAAAACATACTTGCATTCATTAAAATGTTAATGAAATATTTATTAATGTAAACTTAACTTAAAGAGTGAGGCCAGTTTTGTTTCAGTGTCTATCTCACACTCTTTAATGTGGTATTCTTGTAAATTTCCATAATCAACATCAGCACAGAACAGGCACTAACATTTCATTTTCCTAAATCAGTTCCTGGAACCAATGCACTAGTGATAATGACTTGATCCAGTTTACTTATGCTGCCTTTTAAATAATGCTATTCTATCCTTTTATAACTACATAGATGTTATCTTTTCCAAATGGTTGCCCGTTTAGCCAAGTTTCCCATCTGATAGATAGATTTGCACAGATCTGAGATTGACTTTCATGGGCCGGACTCCCTGGATGCATTCTTGACTGCATTGAAGTCGAGGAGTTTTGTTTGTTAACTTCAGTGAGGACAGACTTTCACCCCATGTACTTGAGTCGTCTTATATTCAGTGGCAAGCTAAGCCTACATTCTTCCACAAGGAATTTCTGGATGTTCCAGTGTGATATACTGGAAATTCTGCAACACACTCAAATTTAATATGTTTTGTATAATGCCTGGCAAAATGGAGCCCAACCTGTCGGAGGCCTCTATACAGTGTTGCTAACACTCTTGCTTTTATCAAAAGTCTTATGATAACTGAAATGTTGTTTTTTAAACCCTCAGTTCCTGGCGTCAGGTGAATACAAGAGAAGCCCAGCTTCCATTTTTTTTTTTTAAAAAAAGGACGTTTCTAACCCTTACTATTGGAAGAAAAGCATGAAATATGACCCATGTGAACTGTAAAGGCTCAAAAACTAGAAGGTCAAAAACCAAAACAAACAAAAAAAATCCCATCATTTTTATAAATATTATTTTACCAGTAACTTGTCCTCCAGGTTATGTACATTTGTGCTTTTTTAATTTAGATTATAGTGATTTAATTACATACAGGAAGACTTTATTCAAACTTAGGATAAGTCAGCAGCTGTATCCCCAGTTCTCAGGGTATCTATAGGATGGTTCTGCAGCCATTTTGAAGTGCTGGGGAAATACTGCCCCCACCCTCCCAGTTCCATATGCCCAGTACTCATCCAGCTATTCAGACATTAGGATGGTGATTTGGCCTTAAGAACAACTCTTGCTGTCACAGCAAAGCAGTAAAACTAGAGCTCTAGATATTCTCAGAGATGGTTAATTGCTGCTTAAGAGATGTAGGGGATTTGGGCACTAAAAGGCAGCTGAAGACTATCTTGAGAGCTAAGAAACATCTAAACCTGGGAGGGGAGAGTAAGTCAGAAATGGCTGACTGGCTTTTTATTACACTTAAAAGAAATAATAAGACTTCTGTGCTGAGCCAAGCACGAGAAATTGGACCCCGACAGATAATGTGCTGAGGAGGTTATAAGCAATCAAATACAAGGGTTAGAAAAGTAGTGTCTCCTTGAGCCATAATTACATAATAGGTATATGCAGCCTGCTTGAAATCTGAGGCAATCTTGCAACTCTGATGGCTCATGTTTTCTGCATTGAGGTCCCAAGAGTTGGGAACTACAGGAGAAAATTAAGAGAAAGAAGGGAAAACAATTAATTTGCCTGCTTATTAAGCTATTTTTCAAGTGTTTGGGAGGATTTATGCTCTGTGGTTCTTGAAGGGATCTCTGAAATACAGAGATAAAGGGGAACCAGAAAAACCACCTGACAATCCATGTACTAGGCTGCATTCTAACCTGAAGGCCTCCATTAATCTCTTGTGAACAAAAGCAAGGTTTACATCTTGAGAGAACAGTCCTTTTATTGTTTGGTGCCAAGTGGCTGGAAGCTTTGGGGCATGTAAAATGTAATAAAGTAGATTATCAAATTAACTTATCAGCTAGACATTTTAGACTTGAATTTATCATTTAATTCTCTCTCTCTCTCTCTCTCTGTGCATGCGGGCGTACGTGTGTGTGTGTGTAAGTAATTATTTTGCTATAGTCAGATAAAAATATTTGTATGGAAACTCATGCTTTTGGACAGAAACTTATCACCTGTTAGAGCAAGCAAGACTTTCTT
Organism: Pelusios castaneus; assembly: GCA_007922175.1. NCBI lineage: Eukaryota > Metazoa > Chordata > Testudines > Pelomedusidae > Pelusios > Pelusios castaneus. The sequence continues at coordinate 997,705 of ML685890.1, forward strand.
CCTCTCCTTTTGCATCACCATATGCATTCCACAAAGCTAGCTGTATTACCTGACAGCATTCAACTTTTTCAGAAGCAGGCTGCAAGATGCACCATGTTGAATCCTACATGAATCAATAGTCTAATGTGGAAAGGCAAATCCTACTGGTTCCTTTTTTAGGTCTTACTCAGACATCCAACTGATGTCTCCCACCTCCCCCACCTCCAGACATTGGGGTGTTGAGAGAGCATCTCCAATTTATGAGCCATGTGTCGCAGTCCACCATTTTAGTGCACAGCTGTTCAATAAAGGAAGAAGACCTTCTAGGAAGCTGATGAGAACAATCAGAGTGTGCAATAAATCTTGAAAAGTCTGTAATTATTACACCAACTGTATAAGCCGGATCCATGTGGCAGTCCTGTTCTTTCCTACACTACATAATACCAGAAATACCTTTTATGCTGAAGGTGCACATTGAATTTTTCTGTTACACAAACCATTTAAACACTTCTGGAGCACATAGGTATATCAGGAATCGGAAAACGGAAACAGCTGTGGGAATGTCTAATGGGCCACCTCTTTCCTTTATGGGCCACAGGAATTAGAGTATTCTGCAGAATACTGAAATTTGTACAGATATTCCTGATTAGATAATATTTGCTCTTTTCTTTAAGTTCTTTCATTGTATTTTCGCATCTTCCTCATCTGCATCCTTTAATGGATATCTCATTTCTATTTAATTTTTCTCCGCTTTCCATTGCACTAGTAAATAGCTAGTACACTGAGAGGCCAGGGTTTTTTTAATATTATCTGGTGATGACATCTAGTGGAGAAATATTTCTTAACCCTAGCAGTGCTCCAAAATTTCTGCTCAGCTTTTAAACTATTAGTTATAACTAGCTTCTCACTCCCTTGAATGGGTCGCAGCTCTTTCTGAAGTACTAAAAGAAAAGTTTTTATATAGGTGCTGGACTGCTTTCATTACCTAAATGGATTTTAAAAATCAATGTTGAATTTAGGTGCCTTTAGTGCTGCAGAATATGGTTTCATGTTGGCAGGTTTAGGAGAGATCACTCAGAGAGGAGAGCTGAAAATCCATTTTTTAAATATGGGATGCTTAAATATAACATTTTTATTTAATGTTGTTTAATGCATTAAGGATTCAGCAAAGCATGGTGCTGAGGACTCTGGCCCCACCCAACAAAGCTTAAGTACTGTACATGCTTAACTTTAAGTGCAGGATTAGTCCCACTGAAGTCAATGGATCTACTCACCTGCTTAAAGAAATGTACTTAAGCCAGGGGCATTGCTGCACAGAAGAAAGATTCAGGGTTCAGGCCCAGCAGACACTCTGGGCTGCCCCATGCCTCGCCAGTGCTTTGGGCCACCCTAAGCCCTGCACCCAGCTGGTGCTCTGAGCTCCCCCCGAGCCCTGTGTCCCAGCTGGCATTCTAGGCTCCCCTCAAGTCCCACACCCATCCAGCGCTCTGGGCTCCTCCGCTCCCCAGCCGGTGCTATGGGCTCCCAGGCACCCTGCCAAGTACTCCGGGTTCCCCCACACCCTGAGTCCTGCACCCTGGTTGGCTTTCCAGGCTCCCCCACTCCCAAGCCCTGCCCCCACCAGACATCCTAGCTCCTCCTTGCCTACCCCCCACCACCACCACTTTCCCTCCCATCCAACCACCACCACTGTGCTGCTGGCTTCACTCCCACCCAGCACTCACTCCCAATCCCACTTCCCTGCACCTCATGCACTGGGGGCTCACTCACCCTTTGGTGGCAGAGGACCCCAGAAGCCACTCCCTGGCAAGGTCTGGGGGCCGGGGCTATGGGTGTTTTACATTGCCCGCTTTGAGCCATGTGCCTGAGCAGGTCAGGAGATTTAAAAACACCCCACCCCAGCTGCCAGGTGCATGGTTGAGCAGGGCTCTGGGGGTTTTTCACCTTCCTCTATAGCAGGGGTTGGCAACCTTTGCTGGTCCCCATGCCAGCCCTGCCCACCGCATCTTCAGCAGGTGTAGGACTGGGGCCAGGAACTCCTTCTCCCTGCTGGCCCCGCCCCCTGCAAGAGGCTCCTGTTCCCTGCTGGCTGCGCTCCCTAGCTGTGGGGCAGGGCCAGCAGGGGACAGGAGCCCCATGCGCCACAGCTCCTTTTGCCTGCTGTCCATATTCCCCAGTGGGGAGGGGGGGGCCATCAGGGGCCAGGAGCTGTGGCACGCACGCCGCTCTTGTGGTTCCAGACCTGCTGGGAGGCAGGGCCAACAGGGGGAGCCTGAATGGCAATAGGCATATGTGCCAAGTTTGGCACGAGTGCCGAGAATTGTCAGCCCCTGCTCTGTAGCATGGGGCACGGCTCACTTGCTGCTGGATTCTGCAAGTACCTAGATACAGAAAGGCATACAAGGTACCCTGATGCACCACTGGAATAAAGTGGAAAGTGATATTACATCCATGATCAGGGAAGACATCATTGTTGCATGCTTGTCTGGACACTTTCCAGTGACATGTCTGTGATCAGGTTTCAAGCACTAGAATTGATCTCCCTTGGCTTCAGAGACCAGATCCAACTCTTTTCCACCTTGGTTTCATTTTCTTCTGGTATCAAACCCACCACCTCAAAGGCTAAAGTGATCAGATAGCACATGTGAAAAATTGGGACAGGGTGAGGGGTAATAGGTGCCTACATAAGACAAAGTCCTTAATATCGGAACTGTCTCTAAAATCAGAACATCTGATCATGCTATGAAAGACCAACCCAAAGGATGGAATATAAAGCAGAAATAGAGGGATAAATGAGTTTGCAGTGTACAGCATTAAGAAACCTGACATCAGACACTGGACTTTCTCTGGGTCAGGAAAGAAAATCCATAGTCCCTTCTGACAATTTCTCATCTTTCGCAGCTCAGACTCTTGGAGAATAATGTCCATTGCCTTGGAGGATACAAAGCAGTAAAAGGCTTTCATGAAAGATTAAACCCCAAGGTGTTTTGTTGGAGCAACTGATAATTGCAATATCTGGAAGCTGCAAGTACTAATCCAATAACATGAACATTATATAAAAATTAGATGACAAAAAAGAAAATAACATCTTTTTTCTTGACACATGAAGGATTGAAAGTTCTGTTCTGCTACTGTCTTAGATTTTGATTCTTGAGACTAGCTATGAATCACTAACTGAGAGCCAATAGTCAGTGTAACTGTACCAGTGCTGATAAATATAGGCAAGGTCTAGCTGGGGTTTGCACCAATGGCTAATCAACGTTTATGTCTGTGCAAACACTGGCATGTCCTTTGACTGCATTTGAATTGCTAGCCACCAAATGCTGAATGATCTGGGGCTTATCCTGAGAATGAGCACATCCTTAGACTCTCCACTGCCTCACACTGAAGTTGTGTCTGGGAGGAATAAGCAATTGAGGTTATATTTAAAATAGGGTTCATTTTTTTGAAGGATAGGTCTTCATGGAAAATGAGTGATTAATTATGCTGGGCAATATTTTTAAAATATCATTTATGTCATTAGCTGGCCTCTCCCACTGCAGAGAGCATCACTATTGTATTTTTGCTGTAAGCAGTCAGCAAGGCTGATCTGGGTCTTTAGCCAAATAAATTTGCACAAAAATGAGAGCTTGGTCACCTTATGTCCCTCTCTCTCCCTTCTTTCTATTTCTCTAAACTTCTACTGCTCTCAGGCATGCATTTACTCATGTGTATGCTATTCAATAAGCATCATTTTTAGAGCTGATAAAAAACTGTTCCACTGAAAAATTTTCAGTGAGAAAATGCAGTTTCATGTTAATTAAAACACTTCATTGGAAAAAATCTTGATATCAATTACATTTTAAATGGGGAAAAAGTTGAAACAAATCACTTCAGCTTTCTCGTTTTGATAAGATAAAAACCTTTCATTTCAAATTATTGTTTCAATTCTTTCTGGTTTTATGTTGTATTAAAATATTGACATTAATGCAAATATTATTTTAATAGTATGTATGAAATTCATTACAGTTGATATTTTATATCATAATGGTTTGACATTATTGAAATGATTCAGCATTATCTAAACAAAATGTTTTGATGGTCCCAAATATAACTTTTTTTTTCAATTTTTGCTCAATGGGAAATTGCAACATTTTGACTTTTCATTTCAATTTGGAATAAAACAAACTTCAGCATGTTAAATTTTCTCACTGAATAGAAATTCCGGTTCCTGGACAGCTCTTATTAGCTATATGTGTTTGTAATACAAACAATAAACACACATAACACTTTATAAACATATATAATAAGATATATTCTCTATCTGGAAAAACTTACAATCTGAGGTCCAGATTTATAATTGCAACTCACATTGGGGGGAAAAAACCCTATTTGCATTGAAATGCATGAGACTACTTGTTTACAAAAGTACTACTCACTGTGAGTAAGGATATCACCATCTGGCCCTAAATAAACATTGGATATAAATGATATCATAATGCAAGACTAGTGATTAGGGGGATCCTGAAGATCCAAATTCCCATATGATCTCCTACAAATTGGTCCAAGGCATTTGATATGGAATTACATTAGGTCAAACACACCATGTCAATTCAATGTGCATTTAAATAGAGAGTAAACAAAGATGTTCCACAATCGTCCTCTAAATAATCCATACTCTTGCTCTCCGTAAACAAGATCCTGACTAGACAGCAGATTCCATGCAAAGTGGAATCTTCAGCATGCAGCTTTAAACCAGTTTCAATTGGGGTTTTCAATTGTGAAATGTTAGCATTCCAGGGTTTTTACATTCCCAGGCCCACTACCTCTCTTTTTTCCAACCCACGAACACATTGGTATCATTTCACATAGGTGATTCAGCAGCAGCAACAAATGACCCAAGTGCAGAACTTTAGTGATCTCAATCAGTCAGTGACCTGGGATGTAAACAATGTTGTTCCTGTCTCCCAGTTTCCTGGAACATGGCTTCTTGGTTGGCACATAAAAAGTTTTAATGGAAATCAAAGCAGCTACAACTATCAGCTGTTTGTATTTGTTAGGATACTGCTAATAGATGAAATGTAATTTTCTAACAGTATTTGCCCATCTTGGTTTGCCAGCAAGATACCAGTATGCATAAACCAGGCTGATGATAGTGTACTAGCACAAACATTTACTTAGGAAGAGATAAATATGTGAATAAATCTTGGACAAATGCTTGTCATACCGATCGGATCAATAGTTCATCTAGTCCAGAGTTTCCCAACCTTTTTGTATCTGAGACCCTCTTTTGAAGGTATTAACTATTCAGGAATTATCCCTTCCTCCCTCCCAACCAACCCCATTTTTTTTCTTTTTAGTAATTTAGTGTTACAGGTCTGGTATTGCTTTTTGACAATACCAAACAAAATCTTCTGGGGAAAGAACAATATTATGCTAGTTTCTTTTTAAAAAATAAGAAAATCTCACCCACTACAGCGTTTTGGCGATTAAACATTTTCCTTTCATGTAAACACATTCCTCAGCATTACTCTGCATATGACAGCTCCTGCTCTATTGATACTTATCAAACCCCACTGGCCAGTAACAGCTGCAGGACACTGTCCTTGCCAGGACACTTTAATATTGTCTCTCCCTCTACTGGAACTTCACATTGACTGCTATCACAGTCTTCTGTGGTTTGTGGAAGCACCAATCACCCTCCTCCTATGTCTTTAGTTAAGGAGTTCACTTTTACCTGTGCTAATGCACTCAGTTGTAAAATAAGAAAAGGGGCAAACATAATTTAATTCATGCAATAAATAAATCTGTTAGTCTTTAAAAGTGCCACAGGACTCTGTTGTCTGTCTTCTGGAAGACAGTGGTTATACAACCAGAATATTGGAGTAAACACTTGAGGTACCAAAGGCATGAATTTGGACCATTGGTCTACTGAAAATCCAACAAGAAGCCTCCTCAATTGACAATCATTCAGTGAAATAGTGACACCTGCCCAGATAGAATTATGAAGATATGCCTCTTTTAAATATAAGGAAGCAAAAAGACCTCATATGTACCTCATTGGTTGTATGTACAGCAGAAAATGACAACAGGAAAAGCCAGCAATATCCATGCTAATGGCAACCAGAAGAACCAGAAGTACCAGCTGGGAGGCTGATGGCAGGATGGAGTGAGTGAGCTCCACAAACTTGCCAACATCCCTTGAAAAAATCCAGTAAGTGGCAAATTTGCTTATAAGTTCATATAGTTCCTTGCATAGAGACAAAATCCACCAGATTTGTGTGCATCCACATTTTAAAGTTAAAGGTAACCCCACTAAGGGGAGATAATTGAAGGCATTTGTGAGGAGTCAAGAATGTTTGATACGTAAGGTATATAAAGCCAAAACTTAAGGTAGTATTTTCAAAGAGGCCTATAAGAGTTAGGTGCCCAATTCCCATTAAATGCAGATGGAAGTTGGGTGCCTATCTCTCTTAGAAAAACCCTTTTGAAAATCCCAGGCTAAATAAATAAGTGTTGATTACACTTTCAACATGACAAGTCATAAGAAGATGGAAGGGGGAAGAATGACTAACTTCTCAAAGGGTAGGTGCGTTTGTCTGTATATAGCAAAAATGATAGACCTATGGCATCTTAAAAGACTAACAAATTTCTTCAGGCATAAGCTTTCATGGACTGCAACCCACTTTGTCAGATGTAACTCTTTGCTTGTTTATAGCCAGATTCTCATATCCTTACTTCATGCTGAATAGTATCTTACTTCATGAGCATCATTGATATCAAGGTACTAAGGGCGAGCAAGGGTGGCAGAACCCGACCTTCAATTAGTACTTAACTAATCTCCAAAATATCAAAAGCAATGCAAAAAATGAAGCTTTTAAAAATAATTCTGTATCAGGGTTTTAAAGGAAATATTTAAAGGCCCTGATCTTCAATGTGCTTCATTCAGGGGAACCCCTGTGCCCATGTGAAGTGCTGTTAGCCTTCAACAAGGTTCCATTTAGACACAAGGGGTCTCGCTTTGTGAAGCTTATGGCAGGATTGGTGCCAACAGTTGTACACGGAAAAGTCAGGGATCAAAAAAATATATTCCTGGTTTAGTGTGATGGTTTGGGGTTTTTTGCGGGTGTTTTGGTTTTGTGAAAGTATCTGCTTTCTGGCTACAGCCAACAACCAGAAAAATTCCATGACTGGTTCAAAAAATTCTCAGAGCATATTTCATACTAGACAAGGATGAAAAGAGAAATCCAGGAAGTGCTAGGGGAGAAAAGAGAAATAGAATTAGGTTTTGGATTTGGGGGAATTTCAAATATTCTTCAGAAATTAAAATCACACTATATGCACTGTTTATAATCTAGTACTAAATGAAATAGCAGAACAACCTGTGAAAGCATTTAAAGGGAAAATGTGGAAAAAAATAAGATGGTGGAATCTGGAAATATCATGTTACAAATTTTATTATTAGTACTGTCACTCTGAAGTATGCAAAAATCATGAGTCAAACCCCCAAAATCATGTGATTTTTTTAATATAATAAATTTGGGCACCTTATTTTCCTTCTGATTTTGAGCCATTACGGCTCCCATTTTCAAGCTTTTCTCTGCAAATGTGAGGACAAGAAGTTATTTTTATTTTAAAATGAAAACTGAAGACTGCATGCACTCCCATAACTACAGGACTTTAGGTGACATACCATCAGACTGACAATAAAATCACAGGAATTGACAAAGCTGTTTCATATGTCTAGTCTATCATTCTCAGACTCCATTTATTGCCATAATGCCAGTATGAATTTGATTTGTGAAAATGATTTGATTCACTTAGACCAGATTTAGCAATATAACCTTATGAAAAGGAACAGAGGTAAGGGCTCTCTGTACATAAAAATATACATATAGACCCTCCAAGGCTTGATGCCTAGACTAAAGGTGAGAAAGGAAAATTGAGAGAGAGAGAGAGAGAGAGACAGAGAGAGAGAGAGAGAGTTGGGTTCCAAGTGAGTGGCGAAGGCTGCTTTGGTTACATTTTATGTCCATTTTGCACAAGTGTAAATGACAATACAAAGTGCAAGGTAAGAAAAAACCAGGTTCCTAGGTTGTAGGGCTAAATTCTCCTGTATGACAGCACTTTCTCATGTTATAGGAACATACAAATTGCCATACAGGCTCAGTTCCTAGTCCATCTAGTCAAGTGTCTTGTCTCTGATAGCGGTCAGTAGTAGATGCTACGGAGGAAAGTGCAAGAAACCCCACAGTAGCTGATATGGGTAATCTGCCCCTTCCCCCCAGGCCTAATCCTAATTCTTTATAGCTAGAGATTGATCTGAAACCCCGAAACAAGGAATTTTTCTCCCTTCCAATACTTTTTGTCAGTGTTAACCACATGAGGGCAGCAGTGCTTCTTTCATTTCAAACTTTTATGCTAACAACGGATTTTATCTTTGTAGAAACTACTCTTCAGCAAGGTACTGAACACATTGGCCAAAAAATATATGTTCAATTTAACTTCTACAGTCAACATTTTTTTAAAAACAGGAGCCTAATGTTGGGTTCCTACATCCATATTTAGTCCCCCATATAAGTGGCGTGGTTTTCAAAAATGCAATATGCCCTTCAATTCCCATCAAAGTCACCACTTTTGAAAATATATATATTTTTAGGAGCTTCAGTATGGATGTAGGAGCCTATTTAAGGTTACTTTTAAAAAGAAATCTTGATCCACAGTGTTATAAATTGAGTAATGTCTAAAAGGTGGCATACGTTTTCTTTCTTCAGGGTCACTTTTGGATGCTTGTAACTTGGTTGAAATTTTACTTTTTCAGGCTACATAGAACTCATGATTTAAAGCCATTTAGTTTCAATTTCCTAGAAAATCTACTTAAAATCAATCACTGTGAACAGCCTAACACTTTTGTGAAAGGGAAATAGTGCATTTTCTCATGATTTATACATTTTAAATCTTTCTCAGATGTATTGTCTGAATATAGTTCCCATTTGAACCCACTGACTGACTGACATTCAATTTCTCAATGTCCCTAGGATAAGATGTTTTTCATGCAAGGCAATGTTAAAATTTTTTGGTGCTACATCATTTAATAATTCAATATGCTGATGACTTTCTAAATTTAGCCAATTTTTCCTGAGTGTTTCATTACATTTAAAAACATGCATTTATGATGTGTGATATTATCATAATTGCTAAGCAGAGCATTTGTGCAGTCCTTGAAGCCATTATCTCCACTAACAAACATTAAGAAGACCGATTTGCATGCCGATCACATAGCTTTGGAAACTCTTAATATTTTTCTTTTAATTGTGAAATGTAGCCTTTTCTCTAAAGCCCGCCTGTTTTCACTAAACATTTTAGAAAATGCTTTTGCAAGTCATCTTCATAGTTTCATAGTTGTGTTCACCTTATCTCTTTGTAGATCTTTATTAACAACATGGTTTTTAGACTTCCTGGAAAAAAATTTGTCCTTGGTGAAAAAATACAGAAATCAGTGGAATAACACCAAGGATGAATTTGACACTGTCTGTTCAGGCACAGTGTGCTTACGAACAAAGTCCACTGACAACATACAACATTCGTAAAAAGTCCACCAACTGCATAATAATTATCTGTAAACTGTTTGGCTCAGTTTTCATTGCCCATCTTGAAAAGGGCTGAAGTCTGTAGTTCAGTCATCAGGTTTTATCTTTTTTTGGCTGTAGCAAATATTTTAACTAGCCAAGAAGGTCTTAATAAACACACAAACCACAATAATAAACCTCCCAGCATCTGTAAGTCCTCATTGAGCCAGTTAAACAGAATTAAATACTTCTCCTAAAGATCTGAAAAATATTCTGGTTAAGATCTCAGATGTTTGCTTTTAGACTCAAAATGTTTACACTGATACATTTTGGTCAGGATTACTACAAACCTTGCCACCCTCTGCTCCAAGTACAAGCACACCTCCTCCATCTTGTTTTGCTAATACAAAAACATAAAACAGGATACATAAGAGTACTAAATTATATATATTAAAAAAAACCCACTACAATGTCCTTCTGGGGGGAGAAAGAAATACATGTGACAGATACTAGTCAAATTGTCTACTGGCAAATTCTAGATGAAATTGGAGAAAGATTCACTCTTTTCCCTACCCAAAAACTTAGTAAAATGTCCACAGCCTACAGATTCTGGTACCCAAGGCCTGAACTGAAGCCCACTGAAATCATTGGAGAGACTTCCAGTGTGCCTGATTTCAGTGGATTTTGGATCAGAAATCAGTAATGAGCTGGGTCAGACAGCATCAATACCCATTATAGATAGATTTAATTCTATTATTAATCACTGTATTTGTTTCACAGTAACAGCTAGTGGTCCAAATGGCTTGAATAAGCCCTATTGTCTTTGAGGGTGTAAAAATACATAGTAAGTCAGTTCCTGGTCCCAGAGAGCTTATGTTTTAAGTACACAAGACAGAAGAAGGGTGGGAGGAGAACAGAGGCATAGAGTGGGGAAGTGACTTGCCTAAGACCACAGCTGATCCAGGAATGGAATCCAGGATTCTTGAGTCCCAGTGCTCTATCCATTGGACCATGCTGCTTTCATTTCTGCCGTTAGTGTGTCTGTGAAAAATAAGTTGATTTGATTAAAGAAATGTCAGTGAGTTTTGTTCTATAGTGAAAACCAAAAACAATTAGTTCAGCAATGTATATATATGTTTTATTCAGTACCACATCACAGGCACACTGCTGGACTCTTCTTCTGTAGGAGCTACTGGTCCCATCCTCTCTAGTCTACTATAAAGCATATTGGCTAAATGCTGTATCACTCTAATCTTGCATGATGGGAAGTATGTTTATCAGAGGGCTCAAGGAAATCAAACTGCAAAATTTTCCCCATGAGCCTCTGGATTTTCTCTTAGAAGCTCTAAAGACAGTGGGGTGAAAGAGACACGTCAAAACAAGACAAAAGGGTTATAATAATACCACTTGTCCCCTTAAATGATGAGATTCCAGTTGCTGCCTGCCATCCTGCAGGTATGTAAAGATTTTTCCACTGGAAAAGTAGTACAGCACTATCTGCTCTCTGGTAAGACAAGACTGAACATTGAAATTTGCTGTCAGTGAATTTTCAAGCTTAAAACTTAATTTTTGCCCACATTCAAAAAGCTCAAACAATTTATTATGTATTAAAAGCAAGCAAAAAAAGGATGGTAAATTGTTAAATTACTTATATTGTAAATCCTCTGGGAGCAGGGACTTGCATATTTGATTGGCACCTAGGGCAGTGCAGTTCTATTACTGACTGGGACCTCTGAACACTATTGTCTGAGAACTACTGCAAGGCATATAATAGATAATACTAATACATTTGTTTTAAAACTCCAAGAAATATTCACAGATAATTTGCACTATCCTTTCAGATCGAGGTACATGGCACACAGTTCAACAGTTTTGACTCCATCATCTAGATGGCGGTGATGACATAAAATCATAGATGTATGGCTGGTAGGGACCTTCTGAAATCATCCAGTCCAGTCCCCTGCACTGAAGCAGGACCAAGTGAACCTGTATCATTCTTGACAAGTGTTTGTCCATCCTGTTCTTAAAAAACACTCCAACAATTGGAATTCCACAGCCTCCCATGGGCTATGTCTACACTTGTTAATTTAGGTCGACTTTAGCTAAGTCGACTTAGCATGTCCACACCTAAATTTTAAGTCGACTTATGGGGGGAGCTTCCAAAGTCGACCTAGAGCGTCCACACTGGACGCCTAGGTCGACTTCTAGGGGCTAGGTGGACCTGGGAGAGGTCCACGGTGGGCACCCCTTGCTAAGTGCCAGGGGGCTCAGCCTTGTACCTGGGTACAACGGGGCAAAGAGGGACAGGGACCCTGGCAGGGCATAGGGGCAGGG
>ML685890.1:1009665-1030222 GCA_007922175.1 Pelusios castaneus
AGGTCGACTTCTAGGGGCTAGGTGGACCTGGGAGAGGTCCACGGTGGGCACCCCTTGCTAAGTGCCAGGGGGCTCAGCCTTTGTCCCATTGTACCTGGGTACAACGGGGCAAAGAGGGACAGGGACCCTGGCAGGGCATAGGGGCAGGGTGGGCAGGGCTCTGCCTTGCCCTGTGGGGGGGCATGCCAGGCTCTCTCTGTGCCACCCCCCCTCCCCGGCAGGGAGAGCAGTGGGGGAGTCCTGGAGAGCCCTAAGTTGACCTAGAGTCGACTTAGGGCTACTCCAGGTCTACACTGGCTTAAGTCGACTTTAGAAAGTCGACTTAAGCCAAAAGTCGACTTGAAATGAGGTTTAATAAAGTCGACTTAATTTTCCTTAAGTCGACTTAAGCAGCTTGCTTAAGTCGACTTAAGAAAAGTGTTGTGTAGATGCAGAGTAAATTAAGTCAACTTAAGCAAGTTACTTAATTTACACTTAATTTACAAGTGCAGACGCACCCATGGAAACCTGTTCCAGAGCTTACCTACCCTTATGAGTTAGAAAGTTCCTAATATCTAAGATAAATCTCCCTTGCTAGAGATTAAGCCCATTGTTTCTTGTTCTGCCTTCACTGGACATGGAGAACAATTAATCATAGTCCTCTCTATAACAGCCCTTAATATATTTGAAGGTTATCAGGTCCCTGCTTATTCGTCTTTACTCAGGATGAAACCTGCTAAGGTTCTTTTTTTTAAAAAAAAACCATTTCTCTTAAATCACATTTTTCTGAACCTTTTATCACTTTTATTGCTCTTCTCTGGATTCTCTCCAATTTATTCACACCTTTCTTAAAATGTGAGACCCAGAACTAGACACAGTACTACAACAGAAGCCTCACCAGGGCTAGCTAGAGCAGAACGGTTACCTCCCATATGACACTCCTGTCAATATACTCCAGAATATTAGTCTTTTTCACAACAGCATCCCCATTGTTGACCCATATTCAATATATGATCCACTCTAAACTCCAGATCCTTTTCAGCAGTACTACCATCTATCTAGCCAATTATTTCCCATTTTGTAGCTGTGCATTTGATTTTTTTTCCTTCCTAAGTATAGTATGTTGCATTTTATAGTTTTTTGCATTTAACCATATTGAAATTTCATTTTGGTAATGTCAGATCAATTCTCCAATTTGTCAAGGAACTTTAATCCTGTCTCCCTGTGTTCCAAAGTGATCCCTACTCCTCCCAACTAGATATCTCCAAATTTTAGAAGCATACTCTCCACTCCAAGTCACTAATGAAAATATTCACTAGTGCTGAGCCCAAGACTGATCCCTGTGGAACCCCACTAGATATGGCTTCCCAGTTTGATACAAACCATTGATAACTATTCTCTGAGTAGAGTCTTTCACTATGTTGCACACCCACCTTATAGTAATTTCATCCAGACCACATTTCCCTAGTTTATTCATGATATTGTCATAGGGCAGCCTTATTAAAATCAAAATAATCATGTCTACTGCTCCCCCCCTCCCCATCCACTGGGCCAGTAATTCCATCAAAGAAGGAAATTAGAGGTGGTCTGACATGATTTGTTCTTGACAAATCCAGACCCTATTATCCTCTAGGGGTACATCTACACTTGCAAGTTAGGTCGACTTAAGGATGCTTAAGTCCACCTAAATAAAGCTGCGTCCACACCAGGCTTTCATTAAGTTGACTTAAGGGCTTCCTTAAGTCGATTTAATAACTACAGGTCTTTAGGTCAACTTAACCACTAAGTCAATTTGTTAAGTCGACCTAAAACTGGTGTGGATGCCCTAGGTCAACTTAATTCCTTAAGTCGACCTAGGCCCCAGGACAAGGGAGCCATGGCTCCCAGGGAGCCATGGCTCCCCAGCAAGAAGGGAGCAGCAGCTCTCTTCTCTCCAGGATCCACGTGGGGCTCCCCAGCCAGGGCTCCAGTGCGAGAGAATCCCCCACCACATTGGCCGGAGCAGCAGGGGATTCCCTTGCCACTGGAGCCCCAGCTGGGGCAGTGGGGGATTCCCTCGCCATTGGAGCCCCGGCGGGGGATTCCCTCACCGCTGGAGCCCTGGCTGGGGAGCCCCGTGCAGGTCCCTTCTCCCCAGGAGCTGCGTGCAACTCCCTTGTCCCGGGGGGAGCTGCAGCTTGCTGCTGGCCGGGGAGCCGGGGCTCCCCTTGTCCCCAGGAGCTGCAGCTCCCTGCTTGCCGGGAAGCTGGGCTCCCTTTGTCCCAGGGAGGCTTCCCTAGCCTGGGGAGCTGCGGCTCCCTTCGGAGCTGTGGCTCTCCGTGGACCTAGGTAGTCAACGTAAGAGTCTACTGTAAACTCTCTAAGTTGACTTAACAAGGTCGACTTAAGCCGACCTTGTTAAATCGACTTAACAGAGTTGACTTAGCATTTCTAGTGTAGACATAGCCTAGGTGCCTACAAATTGACTGTTTAATAATTTGTTCCAGTAATCAAAGTTAGGCTAACTACTCTATAGTTTCCTACATCCTCTTTGCTCCTCTTTTTAAAGGATAAGTACAATATTTTCCCTTCTGCAAACCTATAGGACCTCCATGAAGACCTATAGAACTCATCCTCCATGAGCTCTTGAAGATAATTGCTAATAATTCCAAGATTGCTTCAGCTGATTCCTTACATAACCTAGGTTGGATTTCATTAGGTTCTGCTGATTAGAATACATCTAACTTTTGTAAATATTTTAACACATTTTTCCCCATTTTGGTTTATATTCCTTCCCCCTTTTTGTTGATAATTAACTGTGTTGAGTATCTGGTCACCATTAACCTCTTTAGTGACTGAAGACTAAAGGAAAACGGGCCACATCTTATCCTTCTTGATGTTAGTTATTATCTAAGTAAATGACCTACTTTTTCCTTTGTATTTCTCTTGCTCCTAAGAGAAACTCTTATTCTTTCCTTTTTATTTCTTTCCTTTGTATTTCTCTTGCTCCTGGGAGAAGCTCTTCTTATTGCCTTTTATTGCCCTTGATAGGTATAATTCATTTAGTGCCTTAGTCTTTCTGATTTTTGTCCCTATTTGCTTCTCTCTTCCTTTGTACTACTTCTTATCTATGTTTCCACTTCATGTAAGATTCCTTTTTGATTTTCAGGTCATTAAAGGGCTTCTACAGGAGCCATGTTGGCCTTTTAGTATTTTTCTTATCTTTCCTTCAAAACAAGACAGTTTGCAGTTGAGCCTTTAATGTTGTCTCCTTGAGAAACCCCATATTCTCCTGAACTCCTTTTCCCACATACATTCTTCCTATGTGACATAATCTACAGATTCTCTGATCTTATCTGGTTTTAAGTCCATTGTCTTTATTCTGCTGCTCTCACTCCTTAAAATCACCAAATTATAATTTCATGATGACTTTCACATAGGTTGCCTTCCACCTTCAGATTCTCAACAAATTCTTCCAATGTGATCAGAATCAAACCTAAAATGGCTGTCCTCCCGGGTTACTTCCTCCACCTTCTAAAACAAAATGTTGTCCACACTACCTTCCAAAAATGTAACAGAAATTTTGTTTTCTGCTTTATTACTTTTCCAAAATATGTTTAGGTTATTAAAGTTTCCAATATCAGGTCTTGCATTTTGGATATTTCTAAAACTTGTCATTCACCTCTTCTTCTAATTTGGTGGTCTATTATACACCTCATATGATGTCACTCTACTCTCCCTCCCCCTCCCCCCGCGCTTTTATCATTACCCATAAACTTTCAACTGATTTGTCTCTCATCTCTTTCTGTCCCACAGAACAATTATATATATTCTTGATATACAATGCAACACCGGTTCCTTTTTTTCCTGAAGAACTTATATCTCTCTGTATCAATATTTCATCCATGAGACTTATCCTACCAAAGTTTTAGTGATGCCAATTAAATTATGATTTAGCGTATGTGCTAATTCCTCCAGTTATTTGTGTTTATTCCTCATACTTCTTGCATTTGTGTATGGTCATGTAGGATGTTGAGCACAATTTCCCCCACTAATTTTCTTCTTGTTGCTCCTAAAACCCTGTTGTAATTTTCTATGTGTCCCTCCCCAACACCTACACCTCTGTTACAGTCACCTTTCTTTACACTTACCTGTGGACTTTTGTCATCTACCCTATTTGAACCTAGTTTAAAGCCTTCCTCGCTATGTTGGTGAATTGGTGTGTGAAGATACTTTTCTTCTTCTTAGGCAGGTAGACCCCATCACTTCCCAGCAGACCATGTTCCTAGAAGAGTATACCGTGGTTGAGGAAGCTGAAGCCCTTCATCTGTTCGGCTATGCAGTCATCACCAGGATGGACCCATCACTGCCTAGGCCCTGGCCTCTAGCACCTGGCCCCTAAGTGGGAGAATGAATGAGAAAACAGCCTATGACCCAAGTACCATCTCTCCTACTCCCATAATCCCATAGTCACTGCTGATGTACTCAGAGTCATACCTAGAAGTATCACTAGATTCACATGTGATAAGCAGCCTAGAGTAGCAGTCAGGGGAACAGATGAGCCTCTGCAACCTTTCTGTAATATCTCCAATGCAGGCTCCAGGCTGGCAGTGCAGCTACCAAGACATCATGGCGCTGCTGTAGTAAGTTAGCATCCTCCATGCCAGATGTTTCCACATGTGTCCTTTTGATGAAGTCCTCACACTCTCAGATGCTATGTAAAGAAGACACCTCCTTCTGAAGCTCTCTTACCTGCTTCCTGAGGGACTCTGAACAGACACCTCTCACCCCAGGTGGTTCACCCTTCTTTTTTTTTCATCAGCTGGGACATGCAGACCATGTTCCCAGCAAGTAAGGACCAGGACTTAGGTGGAGGCCTCCAATGTCAGGGTGCCTGTCTGGCAGGGGGGCCCTTGGATGCAGGCAGAGGAGGAGCTAGCAGTAGTGATGCAGATGTGCTATTTTCTCCCCATTGTAGGGTCTTCCTTGTAGAACACCTGCAAGTTAAAGAAAGGGAAAAAACAACCCATCTTCCTTTGTTAGCAAACTCCCTTAGTATTCCAACTACCTTTGTTTCATCAGCTACTGAGAACTAAATACTTTTTTAAAAGTCTGGGCCCCATAGACAACAAGAAGGGTGACTCAGCTGCCTCTAATAATAATCATAGGTCTAAATCAATCAAAAACTGCACTGCTTCTTACTTCAAAGAGTCCTGCAGAAACCTGGCACTGCCTTACCTAACTGCAAGGCAATCTAACTCTGAGTCAGCTAGCAAGCCAAGACATACAGTCTCTTATGAAGATACTGCAATATAATAACTTGTAAATCTGATCCTGTGCATTAAGTATTAAAACTGTTATCAGTATTCTGTGCATAAATATTAGACTTTTAAGTGATAGATATCCTCAGAATGGTGGATTACTTCCCAAATGTTTCAAAATGTACAATGTGGATATTGTACATAGCTGTATTGCCTCAAATAAGTCCACCATTGCCTTCAAACTGCACACATTAAAATGCTATTCTTTCAGGCTAAATGGATTTCTTTCCCCCAAATCTTAGAAGGGTGCCAAGAATAAGGGCTTCCAATAGGAGTTTGGTTGCAATATTAAGACTTGGCAGAACTTGATTTTTATTTTATATAATTATAATTGATAATATTGATTTTTATTTTTAACCATTCATTTTATTTTATTTTTTTATCAATTTAAATGTTCACAGTGATGGGAAATACAAGGAGTCAGACAATGGAAGGGGGTCAGAATAATTATTTAACGACAGATGTAGAGATTTAAAAAGTTAAAACTTTATACCCACTAAAACAAATTCTCAACATCAAGTTACAATATACAAATTAAATAGCCTTATAGCCTTATATCACACTCAAGTTCTCAAATACCAATTTTCTTTCTTTTCCTATCTGTAAATTTCTATTATCAATGTAAACAGTGTGTGTGTGTGTGCATGCATGCGCATATGTGCTGAAATAGATATTCACCAACATTTACTGATTTAAAAATTTTATACTTCCAAGCCTAGCTATAGTTGTTGCTAATATGCAGGGGCAGTTTTTACTTGTTCCCTTGCCTTAGAAAGCCTCTAACTACAGATCTTTCTCCTAAAGTCTGGCCTTTCTTCATTCTGCTACTTCCAAAATGATCTTAGGCATATACTGTGCTGTGGGAAGTGACACCTTTCATACTCAGTCAGGACATGGGCCATGTCCTAGCATCCAGTGTGACATTAGAGGCCCTGTGCTGCTAAAAGCGCTAGCCGAGTGAAGGTGACTATGATAGAGCAGGGACATAGGAAAAACACATTTGAGGGAAGGGAGAAGGCATGATGAAAGAATAAGCAGCTAACAAACAAAGCAATTAGGAAGGAGAAAATTAAAAGCTATGAAAATTTGGACTCTTTAGATTTCCTTAACTACTTATACTCTAGCTTTAGGCCTTGGAAGGGAACAAGAATTGCCGCCGCCTCAGACAATGATTCCATGCTGACAAGAAAAAAGATCAAGTATTCCTGCTGGTTGTTTTAGATCTATCAGGTGCCTTTGATGCCACTGCCAAAAGATGTCATTGATATGCCTGTAGCAGGCTCTGGTGAAAATAGATGGAGAGTTTTTTGCCTGGCTTTCCTCTTTTCTGTATGCTATGACCCATATAGTGCTAGATGTTCTTGACTTGTCCAAAGGCTTTCTCTTGTAAGGATGTCAGTGTTCTATGTATTTGACAGGACCATGCTCTCCGACAGGAAGGGCAATGTGTATGGGAGATTAGTAATGGAGACAGTGAGTCCATGTGGATGGTTGTGTTTCCAGTATGCCGAAAAACATTTCATTTCAATGGGATTTAGATGCCAAAACTTCTCAGGCACTTTTGAAAGTTCCTTTAAGCCCATCTCTGAATCCTTAATCATGGTTCCCTGCTGCAAAATGTACATGCCAACTTCTTTTGTACCTGTGTTCCTCAGCCTATAAGCATGGGAACAATCTGAGGTGTTAGAGCACAAACCATAATCAATATCACGTGATGTCTTTGGCTGTTCCTTCTACATAATTCCACCACAGATGAGATCAGGTGAGGAGCTCAAACTAGCAACTCCCAGAGGTTAAACACTAATGTATTGGAAGCAATGTTCTAGGTCAGATTAACGGTTCCACTTCTTCTTTCTTTGTTTTCTTCCTTTCTTCCCCCGGAGGATGGGGTGGAGGTCAAGGATAATCGAGGCATGGCTGAATGTCTAAATAGGTACTTTTTTTTAATGAGAGTGAAGTTGAGCTGAGGGATAGAGGTAGGGAAGCTAATGGGAATGAGGTCATGAAAGTGGAAATTACCATACCTGAGGTAGAAGCCATACTTGAGCTGCTGGATGCAACTAAATCGGGGGGCCTAGACAATCTCCATCCAAGATACTAAAGGAACTGGCCCATGAAATTGCCAGCCCTTTAACGAGGATTTTTAATGAATCTGTAAACTCAGGGGTTGTACCGTATGACTGGAGAATCGCTAATGTAGTTCCTATTTTCAAGAAAGGGAATAAAAATGATCCGGGTAACTACAGGCCTGTTAGTTTGACCTCGGTAGTATGCAAGGTCTTGGAGAAAATTTTGAAGGAGAAAGTACTTAAGGCTATAGAGGATAACGGTAACTGTGATAAAATACAACATGGCTTTACAAAAGGAAGATTGTGCCAGAGTTATTAGTTAAGTTACAGAAGATGGGGATTAATATGAATATAGTAAGGTGGATAAGGAACTGATTAAAAGGAAGACTACAGCGGGTCATACTGAAGGGTGAACTGTCAGGCTGGAGGGAGGTTACCAGTGGAGTCCCTCAGGGATCTGTCTTGGGACCGATCTTGTTCAACCTTTTTGTTACTGACCTTGGCACAAAAAATGGGAATGTGCTAATAAAGTTTGCGGATGACACCAAGTTGGGAGGTATTACCAATACAGAGAAGGATCGGGATACCATATAGAAAGATCTGGATGACCTTGTAAACTGGAGTATAGGAATAGGATGAAATTTAGTAACGGGAAGCACAATGTCATGCATTTAGGGACAAATAACAAGCATTTTTCCTATAAGTTGGGGACGCATCAGTTGGAATGGACTGAGGAAGAGAAGGATCTGGGAGTAACAGTTGATCATAGGATGACTATGAGCTGCCACTGTGATGCGGCCATCCAAAAAACTAATGTGGTTCTAGGATGTATCAGGAGAGGTATTTCAAGTAGAGGCAGGGAGGTGTTAGTGCCGCTGTACAAGGCACTGGTGAGACCCCATCTGGAATATTGTGTGCAGTTCTGGTCCCCCATGTTTAAAAAGGATTAATTCAAATTGGAACAGGTGCAGAGAAGGGCTACAAGAATGGTCTGTGGAGTGGAAAATCTGCCCTATGAATGAAGACTCAAGAAGCTTGGCTTGTTTAGCCTAACCAAAAGAAGGTTGAGGGGGGATATGATTGCTGTCTATAAATACAGCAGAGGGATTAATATCAGGGAGGGAGAGGAATTATTTGAGTACAGCACCAATGTGGACACCAGAACAAATGGTTATAAACTGTCCATCAAGAAATTTAGGCTTGAAATTAGATGCAGGTTTCTAACCATTAGAGGAGTAAAGTTCTGGAATAGCCTTCCAAGGGGAGTTGTGGGGGCAAAAACCATAACTGCTTTCAAAACTGAACTTGAGAAATGTATGGAGGGGATGGTATGATTAGATAGCCTGTTTTGGAAATTGACTGATCTTTGTCTACGTGTGATGGATATACAAGTGGCCTAAGAGGGGAGAGTACATGGGGTGGGTTCTGAGTTATTACAGAGAATTGTTTCTTGGGTAACTGGCTGTTGAGACTTGCCCACGTGCTCAGGGTTTAACTGATCGTCATATCTGGGGTTGGGAAGGAATTTTGCCCCAGGGCTGATTGGCCTGGACTCACGGGGGTTTTCGCCTTTCTCTGTAGCACAGGACATGGCTCACCTTCCGGTGAATTCTCTGTATCTTAAAGTCCTTAAATCAGGCAAATAACTCACTCATAGGTTGGTGACCTATTGCTGGAGTGGGTGGGTGAGGTCTTGAGGCCTGCATTTTGCAGGAGGTCAGACTAGATGATCGTACTGGTCCCTTCTGACCTTAAAGTCTATGGCTATGTCTACACTTACTAAAATTAGTTCAAATTAGTTAGTTCAAGCTAATTAATTTGAACTAATTTTAGTTAGTTCAAATTAGTTTAATTCGAACTAGCATGGCCACACTGGTATGTTAGTTCGAACTAAGCAAGCACTTGCTTACTTCAAATTAGCGATCCCCATTCATTTCAATGGCTGGTTAATTCGAACTAAGAAATTAGTTCGAATTAACATGGCCACATTGGTTAATTCGAACTAGTTAGTTCGAATTAACCCCTTAGTTCGAATACCCTATTCGAACTTATTAGTTCAAATTAAGGAAGCCCTTAATTCAATCTAACTAAAGCCTAGTGTAGCCATGGCTTTAGTTAGTTTGAATTAAGCCTCCTTAATTCGAACTAACTTGCCAGTGTAAACACAGCCTATGAGTCTATGAGGTCAGATTCTCAACTGCTGTAAAATTGACATAGTTCCATTGAAAGCAATGGAATTACAGGGACTTTAGGCCAGCTGAAGATCTGGCTCTTGATTCATGGAAATTCTGTGGCCTCTGTTTTATGTAGGAGGTCAAATTAGATGATCACAATGGTCCCTTCTGGCCTTATCTATAAACAGGGGTGGCTTTTGGGGTAGGCGAAGCAGGCGCACGCCTAGGGCCCCAAGCTGTAAGGAGCCTCCTTGCCTGTCCCAAAAGCCATGTCTGCCATGGTTGGCAGCAGGCAGAGGAGCTGGTCCCTGTGTCCGGAGTTGGTGGAGGGGAGCTAGGGTCGGCAGTGAGCTGGGGCTTTGGGAGAGGCAGGGTCGGGAATGGCGGCGGGGAGCTGGGGCTGGTGACAGGGGGCCCCCGTGGGCCTCTACAGGGCCCCACAGGCCTATAGGGGGCCCCACAATGTGCCTTCGCCTAGGGCCCCCCAATAGCCAAAGGCCAGCTCTGTCTATAAACTCTAGAATTCACTTCCCTGCTGGTTCAGCAGAATCTAAATTTGTTAGGCTTTGCAGCATGGTTTGAAAGCTGTTTTTCCAGCCTTTCTTTCAGAGGATTGATAGAGTGATGAAGCAGTATTGGGATAAAGAGGTTGGAAAGGTGGTTAATTGTAGCCATTTGATCAGCTGGAAGTTTGTATGTATTCTAAACTTAATACGCCTCTGCATTGGAACACTGGAGAGGTGTATTTATTATCTATAAATAACTCCAATTACATTACCTGGGTGACCGTTGTAATTAAATTTCCACAATAACGTAAATGGATTTCCCACTTCAAAAAAGTAAGCCATTAAAAGGAAATCTAAATAGAGTTACAAAATAAAGCTTAAAAAAAGTAGAGTGAATTATGGCATGCTAGGAGCAGGCATCTGTTTCCCTCTCACTACTGCCCTCAAGGATGCACATCAGAGACTGACTTGCAGGTTTCCCTGCTAGATCTGGCAGTCACAGGAAAGGCTGACTGTATAACGGACCAGATTAGCAATGATGCTCTTTTTATCAGGTAAAAAAAGCAGGAGTTAGAAGGGCAGAATTTGGCTCTGTCTGTTAAGTTTTGAGTGATCGGTATTATCCTTTTATTGTACCATATATTTAAGGTGTAGGGAAGAGTCAAGTCCTCCCCTCTGCCAGGTATTGGTGAACTGGTAGAATTTGGTCGCACTCTTATAAATATGAATGACAATGGCTAACATGGCTGGCCGACTCATTCCCATTCTTGGGTGAAGAGATGTGGGAGAGATGAGGAGCCTGGGATCTGTAAGTGCAGGGTTTTCTGCTTTCCCCAGTATTGCAGACTGGAGTATGGAGCAAGAGTGTCTCCAAACAAGCCTTTGGCCTTTGTTGCTGGTATGTGTAGCTCTTGTCTGATATAAGTCACTTTGAGTTAGCCATGTAGTTAGTGCACCAGTTTGCTGTTTTGTGAATAGCTCAAATTCTTGAACTTTTGACATAAAATCTTGTTTTTAGTACTTCATTGATGTCATTGTTCTGTCCCTATCATCTCACACAAGGACATGTGTGGCCATTGTGTATATGTATATGCAACGGAGCAGGGGCGATATTAAACCCCTCACTTCTGCCTCTATTAACCTGGGCTAAAGGGCTGGGGCTAGGGCAGAGCAGGCAACAGCTGTGCTGTGATTAGGGTGAGTCAGAGCCCAGGCCCAACAAGGGAACAGAGAACAGCTAGGGTCCTGATCCAGGGAGATAAAAGGTCCAGCACAGGAAACCAGGAAGAAGTATGGCCAAGCAAGGCAGGGAAAGGTGGTGAGGCAGTCTGCCTGCTGGCAGGAGAGGAGTAGAATCCCGAGTCTCCGAGTCGCTGGTATGTTTGGGGCAGAAAGTAGGACATAGTTACAATCACTGTAAATAAAAGAGCATGGGGATTGCAACCTATGATGGCATAGTTAGTCTTTTGGAGTCAAGAGGCGTGGACCCTGTGAAGGGAAAACGGGGGAGGCAGCACCCACTCTCCTATAGCATATAAAAAGGCATTGATACAAGTAGCCTAGCAACCTCTACAGAACAATTACATAGAACCATTTTCAGTGTCTTTGTTCCACATTCTTGAACAAGTGTTCCAGTTCAGTTATTACCAATCCATTTTCCCCAACAGATTATTGGTAGGAAAGTTGCTATGGGACACAGAGTTACCAGTGGTAATGTCCTAATTATGAACTGGAATCCTCTGTTTCAACTTAGAAGAGAAAGAAATGTGAAGAAAAACAAATGTTCTTAGTTCTGTATAAAAGAAAATGACACTGCTTTTTTGGCCAACTAGAAAACTGGGAAAACATCTTGTCATAAAACTGAGATTGAACCTAAGAATCTAATTCTCTAGATGACATGAAGTTCATGTAATTCAATTTCAAGTCATTCACCATGAAGTGTTCATTCATGCTAAACGGCCTGACTTCTCATTGCTCAGTTTTTCAATTTAAACTCAAGGAAACACATCAATGACTAACTTTGTGCTGTTCCTGTATGGAATGTTCAGATTTCCAGATAAAATACACACTGACAGTTTTTACCAGTCTCTAAATGCTAATTTGTCCAGCATAGCCACAAATAAATATAATGGAGGTCTTTCAGACACAGAAACAAGTGTAAGAAAATCCAAGGTAGGGAAGCCATACTGCACCTACTGCAGTCAAGGGAGTCTTGGAAAGGCAGTTGCAGGTTGTTGGCTATTATTAATTTTATGCTGAAATATATCAATAAGTTGTTTCAAGCCACTTACTGCTAAGTACAGATAAATTAGATCTTTCACTGATCATTCAGACCTCATTAGCTTGCCAGAGTCAGATGGAAGAATCCTACAGAGCCAGTCGTAATATTTTTGCTGATGGTATTCATCTTTAGAAATGAGAAATATGGTTAGCCAGAGAAAAGAAATATGAAATATCTTAATTGGGAAATGAAAGGCACCTCTAGCAGAACAGGACTCCTTAGGGCCATATTGTGCTAGGAGATGGACCATATGCTAGGGATGAAAGCCAGCATCACAGCATACTCATGGCCAATCTGTGCTAGTGAGCACCTCCAGCAGCACCCACTGTCATGCTGGGTGAGGGACCAGGTCTTACTACAAAAGGTTGCACTTCAAGCAGTTTAGCATCTGTCTCATGCCTAATTGAGTTATTGGGAATTGCAGCATGGGCAAGCTATGAGGTGCAGCAACTGATTCAGCTTCATATACAGGGATCTAATTTAGCCCCAGTGTAAGTAGGTACAACTCAGTTGGACTTCAGTGGAAGATACACCTACATTAGACTCAGTTCTAATTCCAGTATCTGTCTTATTCTTTGCCATCTTTTCCTATTCCCTAAAGTTATCCTGACTCATTTTGTTAGGGCTATGACTTTTTCTTCTTCTGTGTAAGGAAACCAGCACTCCTTATATTTTGGCTTTAAAAGGTCTCATGCATAAAGGTGATACAGAGAGAGGGTCACTCTCTGCCACCCACATACCAGCATACTCTAGCGTGGCAGGACTCATATAAGAAAAGCTGTGGGATTCTATAATGGGCTTGAGCACTACAGACCCTGTCCCCTCCTTAGCCTCACATTAGTCCCTTTTCACCATATATCTGCATCCCACCCACCTCTCTCCCCAGAGGCAGCTTTTGGGGTAGGCGAAGCAGGCACATGCCTAGGGCCCCAAGCAGTAAAGGGCCCCATTGCCTGCTTTGTCTACCCCAAAAGCCACTTCTGCCTCAGTCAGCAGCAGGAGGAGGAGCTGGCTCAGCGGGCCAGGGCCATGAGGGTAGAGCTGGCACTGGGGGGGCAAGGAGTGCCAGGGTCAGGGGCCCCTGCAATGGGCCTTCACCTAGGGCCCCCAATAGCCAAAGGCCACCTCTGCTTCTCCCCCCAATGACCCTGATTCCCTACGCCAGACCGCGTGTTCTGGCCCTTCTCTCACGCCCTCTCCATGACCCCAAATTAGCCCTGCCTCACGTGCTGGCAACGCCCACCACGGCAAGAGCAGGGCGGGGATTGGGGCGGACTTTCAGCACCAGGGCGGAAGTGGCCTCAAACCTTCCCTCCTGTCCCCGCCCCCTTCCCTGCCCCTCTCGGCCCCGCCCCTTTAGCCGCGCCTTCGCTCCGCCCCCTCCCGGCCCTACTTTGGTTGCGGCGGTTGAGGGCGGCTCAACCAATCCGGGCGCAGCCGGTAGCCGCGACGCTCGCGCAGCTCCTAGCTGGGTGGCGGTGGGTGTACGCGCGCGCGTGCTTGTGCGTGAGTACAGCCGGCCGGCGCGCGTCCTGTTCCGCTGTCTGTCCCGGAGCTGTCCGTTCGTCCCCTCGAGCCCCGGTAAGTGACACCCCTTATGCGGAGGGACGCGGCAGCGGGCGAGTGGAAGAGCCGAGCCGGGCAGGGGCCCCATGGCAGAGGGCGGGGTAAGGGCTGGCTCCCGGAAACAGCGCGGGGCTGGGGGCTCCGCTCCGGGTGGGGCAGGGTGAGGTGGTGCAGCGGGTGGGATCCGTGTTAGCGAAGGATTTAGGCAGGGCGATAGATTGGGGGGTTTGGGGTGGGTGGCTGGGCAGGATCCCGGTGTAACAGAGGGGCAAGTGAGGGGGATGCAGCGCATGCTGCCCTCGGCTTGGCTGACATCCAGAGCGGCATGTGCAGCGTTTCCCTATTGCCAGCATCGACGTTCCCTCTCCGCCCCCTTCTCCTGGCTGGGGTGTCTGGTGTCAGGCTGCAGAGAGCGTCCTCTGGCCACGGAAGTCTCCTGGTCGCTCTGTCCTGTTCGCTGCTTTTGCAGGCTGTCAGCCCGTTGGCTCGCTGCATGGGCTCCCGCAGGGAGGAATGAATGAAACGTCAGGCATTTTGCTTCACACACCCAGAGTTCCTTCAAGGGAAACGCATACAGCTTATTCACAGCAAGCTCAATATTGTTTTGTGGGCAGCCCAAGGCTGGGCCCCATCTGGGCCAGTGTCTGCCTCATCTTAACTAGTGTTCATTTTCTGACTGAAATCATTGTAGTGAAAAATCAAATGTTCTAAAAAATAAGGTCAAATGATGTAAAATTGTCCAGCAGTGTCATTATACAAGGAAATGTTTGTATGTGATATTTTAAAGTTAAAATATTCAGGCCCTCAAGGTTGCAGAAACTTTTCATTTGTTGTATTACAAAACACCTAGTTTTTGTGATCAGATATGCAAATAATATTCCATAGTATCTGCTCCCTAGGTTGCTGTATGGTACAAGAAAGGGCAGGTACATCACCAAAAATAGGACTTTGTGCATCTGTTGCCTGTATGTGTCTTGACCAATTTTAGGACACTGAAGCTATAAATACAGGCAGAGGGGTAATGGTGGGATGGAGAAAGGATGTTACAAGGTAAATGTGTAATTCATGGTTAGAATTTACCACTGATTTTATGCCTTGTAAACAACTTTTGCACAAAACTTGTGAGCTGAAGTTATGCTGCTTTGAGCAGGATGGCATGAGGTCAGAAGGAGCTTGACCCTGCAGGAGCTTGCACATACAGTAGAACATCAGAGTTATGAACCCAGAGTTACAAACTGACCAGTCAACCACACCCCTCATTTGGAACCAAATGTACATAATTAGGAAGCCAGAGAGAGAAAGCAATATAGTATTGTACTGTGTTACATGTTGCTTTCCTTTTTTTTTTCTTTTTTTAAGTAGCTTACATTTTTCTTCTGCATAGTAGTGTCTCAAAGCTGTATTAAGTAAATGTTCAGTTTTAAACTTTGGAAAGAATGACCATAACACTTTGTTCATAACTCTGAAATTTTCATAACTATAAACAATCTCCATTCCCTAGGTGTTTGTAACTCTGAGGTTCTACTGTAATTTGTTACCAATGAGGAGCATTGCCTATACATCTAAAATGCTTTGAATGTACATAAGGAAAATCATTAGGAAATATTTAGCTTTATTTCACAGTATAACTATAGGAAAGTGGGCTAGCGTGAGTGGATGTTGACTTAAAACAAAAACAAAAAACCCTTCACAATCAACTATCATGAGCTGCTTTCCAAACTTCCATTAACGTTTCCTGGCCATGTTTGCTCTCTCATAGCACTCTTACCTATGTTTAGGATGGTCATTGTGCTGGGTTGCTGTCACCAACTAAACAATCTAACACTGTTGGAACTATAAGTTATTTGAAAGGGTAGCTGAGGGACTAATATCCCCTTATTTTCCATTTAAGACTTAACTGTATCTCATACCTATCAGTAAACGTAGCTATTAAAATGTAGAAATCATTTGGGACTGAAATATGTCTATCGATTTCATCAGGAAAGTTCACATAAAATACTACTCAAGATACCTAAAACCCTTTTCAATGCAATCTATATACTGGTATCCTACCTCTGTGAATCTGCATAAAGGGAGATTTTTCCCAATAAAGCTAGTGAAGACATAATCAAGTGCAAAGAGATATCAAGTCTGATCATTCAAATTCAGTCTCTACCTTGTAGCTGGTTTGTGTTTTACATGGGGAGTGAATATACTTTGCGTGTTTGTTTTAAAAAGCTAGATTCTGGAGTAAATTTCAACAGGGAAGATTTCATCTTGCAACCATGGTGTCCGTAAGAGTGCTGGATCTGAGAATGGGGAAATACTGTTTTATGTTTTCAAACTCCTTTTATTACACTATTCTTTTCCCCAAGTTCTGATTTACTTGTCGATCTAGAAAGACAAGTAATTTTACCTTAATCTTGTAATACATCTTATTTCCCTACATAATGGAGAGAACATAATGGAGAGAAGCTGCTCTCACTGATGTTAGCAAGTGTAGGAACACTGAGGTTTTGAAGCCAACAGTCGGCAGACAGATAGATATCTCTGATTATTTTATACTGAAAATTATTATGATTGAGATAATGCAATTTAAAACGACTATTACAAACATGTGACTCTAATAGTAACTCTCTGGATCTCTTTTGACATTTTAAAACTGTTTAAGAATATTAAACTTGATACTAGTGCCTTACATCTGTAGTTGGAATGAGAATCAGATGCGTTAAATTGGGGATGAGACTGTCTGTGGAGAAGAGAGTCGTGAATCCAAGATTAGTAGACCCCAATCCTGCAACCGTCTTGGTATAGCTTGAAAGCTAACTACTAATCCCTATGCTTTCTAACACTTAAAATTTTGGGGAGCTACAGTTACTTATGGTCCTATTTAGAAAAACACTTTGAAATCAGGCTGAACATTTTAAAAAAATACTATGGCCCGTTGCCACTGAAAACAAATAGAGGAAAACATCTTTTTTCGTTTTTCTTTGGACCAAATAAGTTTTTTAGTATCAAATTTCTGTATCTTTTTCTACTTTAATTTAAAGACTCTGCAATATTCCCTCTTTGAATTTGACTTTTTTTAAATGAAGAAGGCATTCAGAGTTGACTCTTAAATTCTCCTTTCTTGTTTGTAGTGGCACTTACTATTTTGTTAAACCTGTGGCAGTGAAAGAGGATCTGTAGCCCAGCGTGTAAAAGACAAACTGAGCTTTTGTTTTCCTGTAGTGCACTCTGCAGCAGCATAACCTTTCACCTACTTTTCTGTGCTGTCATGTGACTTTTTTTTTTTTTTTTAGTGCTGTGGAGGAGGAGTGCGGTTTCAAGAAAAAATACCAGTTGCTCATGAGTCTTTGAAGGTGGCGGTGACCTTCAAAGGACACATCAGAGCTTCGTAAAGCTAAACTGCAGCTCTAGATGTATTCTTAATTATTTGGTGAGAGGATAGGGGTAAAAAACAATGCATAAGAGTAAACTATTTCTGGAATGATCTCAAATTCTAATGTTTTCTTGCTAGGAAAAATAGTTAACATTTACAATATCTGGAGATAATGGGGGTATTGGATCTAGAGTCTTGTTTCTTTAAGATTCTTTAAAAGTCCAAACTTTTTGGACTTGACTTGAGGGCCACATCAGGATCTAGGCAGGCTGGAGAGGGGCAGGGCTGGGAGAGAAAGGGGCCACCATGCTCTGGACATGGTGCCAGTGGGCCCATGTGGTGGTGGGGAAGATGGGGATGCTGCACTCCAGGCAGGGCTCACTGGGGGTGTGGGCACTGCACTCTGGCCAGGACACTGCAGCTGGGCCCATGTGGTGGGAGAGGGGCAGCAGCCACACTCTAGGCTAGGCAGGGCACCAGCACTGCATGCAGAGAGGGAGAAGGGTGGGGCTAGGTGGGGAAATGGCTGCTGGGCTCTGGCCAGGTCCAGTTGGAGGGCCAGATGAAATGCTCCTGTGGGCTGCAGTTTGCCTACCTTTGCTTTAAGAAATATATGATCATAAGACCAATCCTGGGAAGTTGTTCCATGTAAAAAGCAATTTAAATGGAAGCTTTTATAAAAAAAAAAAAAAATTGGCATTGTAATTCAAAACAGTCCTGTATGACTCTCCGTATCCTTACAGTATTCCCAAACTGCAACTTTTCAGGAAAACTTTAATATAAACCAGGCTTTGACAAATATGCCACACATAAAGGGGCCGCCCCAAAACTAAGGTGCCTCGATGTGCCATGGCACTTCAGAAAGACCCCTGCCGCTGAAAAAAAGTTGCTGCCAGTTTCAGCAGAAGTACGGTGTGCAAAAAGTCCACAGCTGCATGGGGTAGTTTCGGCAGGGGTGGGGAGAATCAGCAGTGCTGAAAGCACTGGAACCACTGGCTTTTTTTTAGGCACCAGGGGGTGTTCCCCTTCTTAAGTACTGTGGTGCAACTAGGCACTGTGGTCAAATTTCTGGGTGTTGTGCTGATCAGGTACCTACAATTTGTCGAACCTAATATAAAGTACTGAAAAGCACTCCTATTTTCCTACTTCCTCCCCTGAGCTCAAATCAGTTTTTTTGTAGGGTCTATTTAAATGATGATTAAAAAAGAAAATACTTTAAATTTCCCCAGGCAAATAAAAAGTCTACCTGTTGAAGCCCCCTCCTCTCCCTACCTCATTCTCCTGCACTGTAAATCACATAATCTGTTGCCCGAGGTCACCCTACTGGGTTTTGCCCTCGATTGGGCCTGGTTAACAGTCATACCAATAGGAGTTTTGAGCCCCTGGAGAATGTGCTTAGCTGATAGCAAGCCTGTCACTCCAGTTAATTTGGTTAATGCAACAAAGGGTGAACATTGCAAAATTCTGTTACTGAAGGAGTGTTACAGAAGCTAATTAGTGGAACATCATTCTGGTAATATAAATGCTGTGGTGTCTTTCACAACAGCCACGCCAAAATCAAACTTGCTGCCGTGTGTGTAAAGTCCAGGGTTCATCTGCCTGTAGAGTTCTGCTGTGGAGGCGTTCCAGAATGACTGTTTTAGAGTGAAGTTCTCTAATATTCATGCAGTAAGTACAGCTCAGGCTGCAGTCATGTTTCCCCAGCCTTATTTGCCAGTGTGCTTCTCTTCTGACTTGGGTGACTAAACAGTTTATTTTTAGGCTTAGCAGAATTTGTTCTTTTTTAATAATTTTGATGAGTAACATTGATGTTTGTTTTAAGCATTTAAAAAATTTACTTGTTTAAAATTTCACAGTTGTGCAAAATTAAGAGTTTTTTAAACACTTGTTCCCCTGATTTCTGTTGATTTAAATTTTCACAGTTGTGGGAGATTATTGGGGAGTGGGTTCAGACAATTATTAAACACAGTACATGTTGAGATTAAAAAAAATTAAAGCATTATAACAGTTAAAACACATATCAACCTCAGATGCCAAAATATACAAAGCAAATACCCTTAAATGGAAGTGTAATGAGCGTTCAAGTAGCATTTTTCTTTGTTTGCCTGTTTGAGATGTATTTAATCAGTTTGTGTACAGTAAAAACAGCATTTTACTGATTAAGAATTTAATCCGTCCATACCTACTTAGCAATTTATGTTAGTATAACTATATCTCTTCCTGACTCCCGGTGTAGACAGTGCTATGTTGACAGTAGGGCATCTCCCATCGACCTAGCTACCACCTCTCGAGGAGGTACTTACACTGATAGAAGTCCTCTTTTTGGCATAGGTAGTATCTTCATTGAAGAAGTATCGCTATGCAGCTGCTACATTTAAAACGTATACAAGCCCTGAGGTTGCCACCAGCTCTTTTTGCATAGGCCTCCAAAACAGATAGTTACCATTAGTCAGAACTGATGAATTGGAGACTTAAATGTGGGAAATAACTCTTTACCAGTCAGTTCCTCTATATGCAGCTGTTCAAATAGAGCATCATGAAACAGACCATTCCGTTTGAACAGTTCCTTAAAAATAAAACAAACAAACAAAAACCCCACAAGGAGAAAAAACGAGAGTCCTATGGCACCTTTAAAGATGAACAAAATTCTTTGGGCATAAGCTTTCATGTGCTCCAATCTACTTCATCAGATAAATTTGTCTGAACTTCCCACAAGGAAAAATAATCATAAAAACAAGTACAGTCTCTTGCTGGGTGCAATTTATGGAACTTGCATTTCTTCCTTTCTACCATGCCCCCTCCAAATGATTCTTTTTTCTCTCAATAATTGCCTGAAGGAGAGAAGGGTTTTATAGTTGTTAATATGATAGTAGACAGGTCAGCCTGGAGAAACCATGCTGCTGAAATGGTATCTCCACTTTCACTTGGAATTTGGCCTGCAGTATTATATTAATGTATATGTTAGGTAAACAGGTTTGATTCCTTAAAATCATTGCTGGCGTCATTAGGTATGTTATTTTGAACCCTCTCCATTTGTGACCCTCTCTGACCTGCTGAATAAAGACAGTTCAGCAAAGGAACAGGGCTGACTGTTACCTCTGCACCCAAGGACATGGTTGTGTATTTATGTGAAAGGGTAGTAAATATGGTTTTGAAGGCTATATTTGTGACTACTCCCTTGTTTTCTGAAACCTTCCTTCACCTATGACCTAGTGCCACTATACTGGAGCAGCATTCAGTTTATGAAACCCTTGACACTGGGATAGTTCAAAGTCAAAGCTTTTTTTTTTTTTTTTTTTTTTTTTTTTTTTTTTTTTTTTT
>ML685890.1:1030322-1070229 GCA_007922175.1 Pelusios castaneus
TTTTTTTTTTTTTTTTTTTTTTTTTTTTTTTTTTTTTTTTTTTGGTCTTGACATAGTGTTCTTCATAATTATATAGGTTTGTATGAGATGATAGACTAATCAGCATTTATTTATTTCTTACATCTCAATTGAAAGTTCTATGTCAACTCCACAAGCCAGCAGGTTTAGGAATAAGGTGTTCTCTGTGCCCGAAATAGAGATGTATTGGGTGACTTTGTTTCAACATAATTTTATTTGATAGGGTAAGTGGGTCCATAACCATCTCCAAATCACAGTAAAAACTGGGATCATACAGGTTCTTATCATGATTTGGGAACTCTGAGGACATTTCTGCACTACAAATGGAACTTTGTAATTAGATCCCCTATTATTATACTGCTTGGGCCTTAGTGGGTTTTTGTCGGTCAGGTCTATGTGCAAGTCAGTCTCACCGGTTTTTGTTCCTCTTCCCTCTTGCATCTCAATGCTGTCCAAATTTAGGAGGGAAAAGGTGGTAAGTGGAAAAATTTAAAGTGGAAATCTGCACAAAATTCCAAAAGGATCTCCTACAGAATGCAGAGAAAGAGCAGATAATGTGAACAGTACAAATTCTCAGAAAGCTGCTAAGGGGTGGCCACAGGAATCAAGGGATGTGCGTACACTAGAGTCAAAAGACCCATCATGCAGCCTCACGTGGCCTGGGTCAGTGCTGACCTATGTTCGCAGTGCTTGGGTTGGAGGGCTGAATTAATGAAACATTGTTTTAAGAGGGCTATGTACATCATAAGCATCATTCTGTCTGTCTCTAATATTCTGTATATATTCCTTTTGCTCCATCCTCATGCTAGAGCCATCAGATTTCACTGACAAGTTGAACACATTAGCTTAGTGTTTCTCAACCTTCGGTTGACTGGGGGACACCTAAAGGTATTAATTACTTTACTTGGAACCCCTGCTAAAAACTTTCTTGAAAAAGCCTGTATATATAGGCTATGCAATCCTGTGAAAAAGATTCAGGAAACTAAATTAAATACAATTTTACTAATATAACGTGTTATTTCTTTTAAAAAAATACATAATTATGAACCCAACTTAAAACTGAAAATATTACTCAAGTTTAATGGGAGTTTTGGGCCTGCATGTTCCACCAGAGTTCGTTTATTCTTGTTGTAAGGTTCATCAAAGAGAGTCTTACTGTGGCAGTTATGTCCAAATGATTTCACTGCCGTGGTAACTGATAGGAAATTTTAAAATGCTCCAGCTGCAGCTGGGCATTTTAAATCTCCGCTGCATTGCTCCTTCCCCTCAACAGGGAGGGGTCAGAGTTGGTTCTGAAATACCTTTCACTATGTCCATATAGCACTGGTGTTCTTTTGCTTTCTCAGGGTCTTGCATTCCCACTGCTCACGTTACTTCCTGAAATGCATTGCAATGTGGGTATTGCGTGCAGGGGCTTGTGGAGGAGGCAGTTGTCGTCCACTCACTCACTCCTGCTCTCTTCTCTAGAGAAAAGAAAAGCAGGAAAAGCTTTCCTTGCTGTTTCTCTGCCACAGGCACAACAGAGAGGCACAGTGCTGTATGCAGAGAGAGGAATTAACTGAAAACTTCCCTGGGGCTGCAGGCAAAGGAGGAGCTATATTGCTATGGTGAAATAGATTGGAGAAGCCTGAAAAACAAGATAAGAGTTGCTCTCTGGCTACACAGACCTAAATTCAAACTGTAGATTTCCATCTCAGTGCTACACTACTTTCAGGGGTAGTTAGTTAGTTAGGCTGAACTACAGCTCCATTTTATTTATTTATTTATTTAAATTTGCTGCTCTGACAGTGGCGACAGGCTGCAGAAGGTCAAGGTAAACAGGACTGTCAAATTTCACTGTCAGTGTAGAAGGGGGTTGAAATATTGCAGCTGAGACCCCCTACATGGATTCTTAGCCTGGACAGCTGCAGTCCTCTCTTTAGAGAAAGAAGGGAAGGTTGATGAGCAAAAGTTGAGGAGAACTGGGCTAGTGCAGTGGATCTCAGCTTGGTGTCTGTGTACTATGTTTAAGATTTCCAAAAGGGTCTGCACGTCCATTCAAAATTTTTAAGGGTTCACAAATGGAAAAAAAAAAGTTGAGAATCACTGGACTAGCATAAGAATCTCAAAGTGAAACCAATTATGCTCTTCCCATTGTCTAAGCTATGAGAATTACAGTTAGTCAATCAAACAGCATCAACAGCTAAAAATAAATAGGTTTTAAAAGATTTTAGTTTTTAATATAAAGAAGAGGGAGGCAATAAGTATTTTAAAAATATTTATAATCTGGATGTCAACTATATGGACACATTGGCTCCCATGGAAAAGTAGCCTTGCTAAAGTACAGGATTTAAAAGAAAGTGATGCAATGACAATCACCATTGATCTGCTCCCTGAAAACAAGGAGTGTCGCTTACATTACTACATCCGGAGAGACATGGAAAATCTTACGGCAATAGTTTTTCTTTCAGCAGCCCTTCCTCACAGAGGAGGACTGCAGCCTCTCAACCAAAACTACTACTTTTTAAAAAAATACTTTCAGAACAATAAATACTGCCTGTATATAAAAAAAATCTCCCTCGAAGTCCTTTCCTTGAGGGCAAGTCTCTGTCTTAGAAGCCAATGTAGTAATAATCAGCTCCCTATGTTCCCCGCCTCCACATTTCTGAGGCAGTCACATGGTTGTCAGTAAAGTAGGGAAAAGGGCAGAGCCCAACTGAGCATGCCTCTTATTCATAAACTTGATTTGTCAATGTTAGTAACACAGATGCCACATTACTCATTCATAGCAAGGGGAAAACAAACATTCATTTTAACTGCAGGCATACTAGTAGTCAGCAAAATGCTTCCGTATAGTATATGCGGATCTTCGCCCCAAACAGTTAACCACAAAGCCCGGGCATTTGTGACTTATTCGGACTCAGCAAATTCTTAAATAGTGTTTTGAGAAGTTGAATATGATATTTCTAAAAACATAATTTTGAAACAGAACTTCTTCATTCCCTTAAGTGTTCTTTAAAAATGCATTCACATAGATACAAGTGTAAAACAAAACAAAAAAACCCAAACTTACTCTTTATATATAGTGTCCTTTCAGGAAGGAGAGACAGATTTGTCTGTTCCACACTCTCTCCTGCTTTCAATCTTATTGAAACTAGCTGTAACATCAGCTAAGATCAATCACTGATCTAAACCAAGGCAGTTAATAAAAAAGCAGCCACAATTTAAGATTTTTTTTCTGTATTACAACAAAATAATAGCGAATAGCAGCCCAATCAAGGAAAGTGTATTATATTACTGACCACCCCACCTAAATTGATCTATTAATCCTGCCCACTATGTTATCTTGATGACTCTTTAGGACACATATACTGCCATAACGAAAGATTAATTTTTAGCCAGATAAGTCCTTGACCCAAGTACCATGTGATTTCAGGAAACTACAGTTAAAAACAGCCATTCATCTTTGATATATGCAAAGTAGGTGTAGCAATCTGGGTCCCAAGATGCAAGGAGGAAAAGGTAATACCTTTTATTGGACCTTCTATTGTTAAGAGAGACAATTTTTCAAGCTACAAAGAGCTCTTCAGGTCTCAGAAGCTTCTCTCTCTTTATTGAGACCTGAAGAAGAACTCTTTGTAGCTTGAAAGCTTGTCTCTCTCACCAACTGGTCCAGTAAAAGATATGACTTCACTCCATCTTTCTTTTTCTCACCTCTGATGTCAGAAAACACAAAATAAAATGCTATGTAAATAAGAAAATCAGGATCTTGGATCTAGAAAGTAATAAGTCATCATAAACTCTCAAAGAAGGCACTTAGAGGACCCAGTCATTTAAGGATTAAAAAAAGGCACTTGGAGTTCAGAAATGGGCATTTGAATGTTCTGATGAACAAGCTCCTGACCTAGAACACAGCAGGATAACATTACATATATCTGAAAAAGCATCAGGTTCTGGCTCATTGTGAAAAGATTCAGTTTAATATATTTAGAAAATAACTTATGTACAAAGAGGTCATTCAGGCTTTTTTGTAAGTTTAGATTTTTTTTTTAGAATGTTAGTGTAGAAAGATCTTCCCCTTCATCCATAGATCGAATGAGTGGGGGGAATGCAAAGGCTGTTGAAGCGCTCCTCACCAAAAGCAGCTCTTTTGACCTTTCTGAGGCAGTCAAGGACTCACCATCTCTGCACTCATTTTAGCCATTTGGTTCCCAGTCCCACCCATTTTCTGATTCTTCTGCTCCAGAACCAGAAAACTCTTTGGTTTCCCTTGCTGTAGCACAGGGCTGCCACTTCCCTGGCAGACAAGAGACAGCTCCTCAGGTATTTCATCACACATGCAAGAGACAAAACAGAACCACATTTTAACATTGAAACAGAAGAAGGAACCAGATATTTTAAGTAATAATAAGGTCATAGACAATGCAAATTAGTACATGCAAAACAAATCTATATACCAAAAATGCAGATTTCTAAGGCTATAAGAGTCAGCCGTATTTTAATATCTGGTGAGTGAATGTATCTACACCACTATCACCTCCAAGCCAGCTCAACAACTTATGAAGTGGTTTTCAGAGTATTTTAATAATATTTACAGTTTATTACGAAATGTGCGCTCTGTACATAAATGCTAGTCAAATGCCCTACGACAGACTTGAGTACACAAAATAAAAAAAGGCCTCTTCTACCATTCTGTGTTGAAGATCAAAGGTTAATGATTCCTTAGAAAAATGAGTAGAGAATAGTCTCATCACAAACAGCATGCCCAGAGAATGTCACAGAGTAGGCATTTATACCATCAGTGAGACCTGAAAATACTCTGGTAACTGTGGTTCGTTAGGTGAGCACTCCTTTGGCAAACATCAGTAGGGGAGATAGAAAAAAGGTAACTCTGACAGGTTACAGTTATGTTGTTTAAAGAGGTAGAGAGAGGGGTATCTGTAGAAAGTACATTAAATCCCACTTTAGTTAGAAAATTGAATGAACGCTTTCACTGAAACACATAAAACTTTCAATTTAAAATTGCCATCTTTTTAATCTAATAGGCCTTCGGAAACTTTGTGGGATTGGCTCAGAATCTTTGCCAGTTCTGAAGCAGTTGAATTTCAAAAAGAAAGCCACAAGAACGAAGCCTTCATCTCTATAAACAGGAACAGAAATAAGTTACTTTGCAAACAGATAAAATCATGCATGGCAGAACATATGTTTGAGATGTCCCAGTCTTCTGAGCAGAATCAGACCATAGGAATTGTTAAACTTTAGGCTTTTCAGAAACAACAAGCCAATCATTTTCTTCCCCTTTTGCTTTTTCAGAATAGTTAAAAATGTTATTTAAATGATCATGTGAGTCAGATGCTGTTCCATTTATTGGAAGGAAAAAAGACAAACCCAGAAATAATTTTTTTTTTCTTGTTTGCTTTTGCTGTGTAGCCAACTGACACGTCATTTGGCTGGGTCTAGTTAAAACTCAGTAGCACCCTTTTGGATTGCCACAGTTTGGCATTTAGACTAGGGGGCATGGTAAACACCAAGGCTTTTACAGTAAACCTAGGGCAGAGATCGGCAACCTAAAAGATAAGAAGAGCCATTTTTGAAAAATTCCTTCAATAACCAAGTGTTCTGAGAGCCTCAATGAGTGTAGCCTCCTGTTGGGGGAAGCTGGGCCAGGTTGTCTGCTGCAGGATACCCTGGTGGAGAGGGGAATCCTGAAACAAGGAGTGCCCCCCCAGAGGTCCCCCAGTGGCAGGAGGGGGAAGGGGGGGCTGGAGCCAGGAGCAGGCTGCCTACAGAATCCCCCATTGGCGGGGAACACGGAGCCTGGAGCTGCCAGGGGCAGCCAAAGAGCCTCATGTGACTCTGGTGCTGCAGGTTGCAGACCCCTGACCTAGGAAAATCCAGGGCTGTGGCAAGATTCAGAAGTGCTTCAATTATGTCTGTTATAAGATCAACAGATCATGTTGGGGGGCTTCAGTGTTGTTAAAATCAAGGGCTGAAGTGCTGCAGCTATGGCAGGTAACAACTGAAACAAAGGCACTCAAAGAAGTTTGAGGTTCTGCAATCATCTTAACTTGTTATTAAAGAGAGGAGAATATTTTCACTGAACATACTAGAAACAGCCAACTAAATTTGCTCAACTAACTAATGCAGCTGACCATATCACTAACATAACATATAGGTTGAATGCCTTAAAAGGTGTATAACATCTACTAATGAAGACTGATCACATTCTTTCTGGGTGGCGACACTACTCGCAACAGATGGGAAAACTGAGGTAAAGAGATTAAATTCTCAATGTGACAGTTTCTCCATGTGAATATTTAACTATCTTAAAAACTAGTGAGAAGACTAAAAAGTATTGTTCCCATGTGATTTGTGAAACTGCGTGGTTTCTACTTGTTCTAGCTGCAGCAAAGGCAGATTAGAAAGCCAAACATTTTTTCAGTGATCCCTTTTGTCTCTTGACATGCAACATAAAAATAAAGAACAAGTCCAAGTAGATTATAAATCAAAATCTTCACAAAATTTTTACAGATTGGAAGTAGAAGGAAGAATCCTTAGGTTCCTCATCAGTGTATTAGTCAAGACTTCCTGTGTCATCTAAACAAAGTATACAAACCATATCTTTCTGTGACAACTGACTTAAGGTAGACATTCCAGCTGACAATAGAACTGCAGTAACTAAAGCACAAAACAACCCGTGCCAGCATTTCAAAAAGATTTACTGTTATGCAAGATTATCTCCACTTTGCCATCAGTTTCCCAGTTCAATGGGAAGCAACTATTCTTCACAGCCATGCCAACAACCATGTTTCCATTATAAACAGATGAATGGCAAAGAATGGTACTGCAAGATCCCCCATCGCAGGAATCATTAGACTTGTTCACAATACCTTCACCTGGATGTAAGTTTGATAAAGGTCACATGCCACAGAGGAGCAGACAGATGCAAACACTGCTGTTTGCCTTATTTTTCTCTTATCTCAGGAATTTACCATAGTTTCTACTTTCAGCTAATTATAGTTGGATGGAAACAAAAGCATGGTCATCCTAAAGGGTGGAAAAAATGAGTCATTCACTAGCCAGGTCAGAGATGAGGTAGTAAAACAGCCTCCTTTGCTTCCTCTTCATATCTCCAATAAACTGGCAGTAGGCTCCAAAAGAAAAAGTTAGTTAACAAAAAAACAAAAACCTTGGCATTCCTGTCTTTCGGCATGCAGATTCATTTTCAGAAACCAGATTCTATTCCTTATGGATAAGGTCCACAGTT
The DNA here is from genome assembly GCA_007922175.1 of Pelusios castaneus. Lineage (NCBI taxonomy): Eukaryota > Metazoa > Chordata > Testudines > Pelomedusidae > Pelusios > Pelusios castaneus. The sequence continues at coordinate 1,037,587 of ML685890.1, forward strand.
CCATAAGAATGGCCACACTAGATGAGACCAATGGTCCATCTAGCCCTGTATCTGGTTTTCCAACAGTGATTGATGCTAGAGGGAATGAATATAACAGGTAATCAAGTGATCCAGCCCATTAGCCTCTTGCAAATAGCAATCCCTGCCCATCCTGTCTAAAAGCCATTGATGGACTTATTGTCCATGAACTTATCTAGTTCTTTTTTAAAGCTGTTATAGTTTTGGCCTTCACAGCATCCTTTGGCAAGGAGTTCTACAGGTTGATTGGGCATTGCGTGGAAAAAATGCCTCCTTTTGTTTACCTCTATCATATCTCCCCTTAGTCGTTTCTTTTCCAAGCTAAAAAGTCCCAATCTTATTAATTTCACCTCATATGCAAGCATTGCCATACTCCTAATCACTTTTGTTGCCCTTGTCTGTACCTTTACCAATTCTAACACACACACACACACACACACACACACACACACACACACACAGAGAGATGGGATGACCAGATATGCATGCAGTAGTCAAGATGTGAGCATACCATGGATTTATAAGAGGCAATATAATATTTTCTGTCTTATTATCTATCCTTTTCCAATAGCCATCTTATATTCTCACCGGTTATTCACACTCTCTCATACTAATGCAACAACTTCATTGCCTCAAAAATTCAACACCTGATTCACACACAAGTAAGATGCTGGGTTTATAGTAACAACTTTCTTTAAATATACTGATTATACATGAATCAAGCTGAACTCCCTTGTATGTATATCTGAGTTTGGGTGCTGTAGACAAAGTCAAGTTTATCAACTCATCTTGTTTGATGTTTCTGGGAAACAAGCTATGAAGCATAACCAAGGCCCACTTCTCCCTTCCTGCTTGTTACTGTTGCTCTTGTGTACCTCTTGGGTTGCACCTACATTTGCAAAAAGCTCAAAACTCAGTTCACAAACTGCTTGTGTGCATGTGTGTCTTCAAGAGTAGACTTAACTCTCCCCCATCACCTTGCCAGCTGCATAGATACTGTAGTCAAAAGCGCAAAGGGAACAGAAAAAACTAAATACGTTATTCTTTTGTCTTTCCATTTTAAAAGTTGTAGGTGCGATTTGTAACAGCAAGTACAAGAGTTTCAAGTGCCACTGTGATTTTTTTTTTTTCAAGTTGGTGGCCTTTTACAGTGTGCTGCTATACTAAAATGTTTATAAACTCATCAACTTGAATATACATAAAATATGCTTCAGAAAAAGACAGGTGAGACAGTTAGCAATTCACATCCACATTGTAATTATCACATTACTTCAAACAGGTGATGCAAACTGCAAATCAAATGGCCATCAATCAGTAACAAGATCAATTAACTGAAAAGTCAGAACAATGGCGAGTTTGCTAAAAGTGATAAAAATGGCCTGTCGTCAACTTGGAATATAGGAAAGAGAGAAAAATGAAAAAGATGCATGGGTGGTTATGCAAAACACCCTAAAACAGTGGTGCTGGAATGGGGGGGACAGGAGGCCATGGCCCCTCAACTCTTCAATGTGGGTGTAGTTTGGTGGGGTAGAGGGCTGCTGTACCCTTTGCTCCCAAACTATAAGCCTCAGACAGACACGAAGCAGCACAGGCCTCTTCTTGGTGCACACCCCACAGAGCAAAGACATGGGCCAACATCTGCTCTTGGGCACCCTGGCATCCCACCAAGGCTTGGAGGGTCCAGGGCTCCCCACAGCTGTCTGGGCTCCCTTGCTGGCTCTTCCATGGTCTAGCTCTGGCTTCCAGCTTGGCTAAGGGTGGTGCCTCAAGAGGGGAAATAGAGGGGAAGAGGAGGAACAGGGCTTGGGGCCTCAGGGTGTGGGGCTTCATGGCCCCTCTCCCCCAGTTTGTACTGAGGTTCTACTGAAGCCTGGATGCCAGCCTGATCGCAAACACTTGCATTGCAATTAAATAGCTCTTTAGCCCGAGCCCCACGACCCTGAGTCAGCTGACACAGGCCAGCCACAGATTTTTAATTGCAGTGCAGACATACCCTTCTTCTTGCAGTTACTCACCATTTGATTCACTTTAACAGTATAAAGACCTATTATAACAGGGAGAAGATCAGACTTCCTATTTACAGACTCTTAAATTAAGGCCGGAAAGGGACCATTAGATCATCTTCAGACATTTCTTTTGTTGCACCGGCCAGTGGTCTGAAAAGGGCCATATGGAATAAGGAAGTACTCCACATAATTGCAGTCCGTTCCATAATATCTCATAAAAATTTTGGAATATTGAGCAAGCTAGGAAGACACTGGAAATGGAGTAGCTTCTAGGCCAATAGTTCTTCTGGGATAGTGAAATCAGAAATGTTCTATATAATTTTTAACTGTTTTCTTTTGGCAGAACGGTTTCTGAAAATGGCAGAAGCCCATCAAGCAGTAGCATTTCAATTTACAGTGACTCCAGATGGGATTGACTTGCGAATGAGCCATGAGGCTCTTAGACAGATCTATCTCTCTGGTCTCCATTCCTGGAAAAAGAAGTTCATCAGATTCAAGGTACTGAGGTCCTGTGAAGAAGTGTTTTCATTGTATAGAAAATTTTAGTTATGTTTTTAGAATCCAAATTGATAAAATGTTGCTGCCACACCGAGCATCTGTTTAGAGGGGTCAGTTTCATGAAGTGGATGTTCTATTAAAGAGAGATTGGAGTGAATGGACCTCGTTAGCAGCAGTGGGGTCAGATGGATGATGATATCTCGCTTAGAATCTCTAAGATCACGTCACGCATCATCTTGATAGAACAGCTTCTGAATCACAGTTACTACTTTCTCCCAATCTAGTCGGCTGATCTCTGCCCATCTCCTTGTTCTGAGTTATATGTGTATTTGGAAGAAAGCATATTGGAGACTACTGTTAGTGTCCTTTTAAAAGCTGTTTATATAATTGGGAGGTTTTTGAATATTGTGAAATAAATGACTTTCTTATGGAAAGGCTAAGTAAGACATTCTTCTTTCCAGAATGGAATTATCACAGGCGTGTATCCTGCTAGCCCATCCAGTTGGCTTATTGTGGTGGTGGGGGTGATGTCAACAATGTATGCCAAAATTGATCCTTCTTTAGGAATAATAGCTAAAATCAACAGGACCCTTGATACAACGTAAGTAGATGGGCACCTATTCTATTTCTTCTGAATGAGTAACTTTTTTTAATGTAAACCAGCATTTCTCTCATCAAACACATGTATAATCTAAGTTTGTCTTTTTTCGCTTGTCAAATTTTCATTTAAAGACCTATACAGTTTATAATGTGCAAGTTACTACGTTGGTATTACCATCTCATTCATTCAGTCATTCATTGTATTTGAGGGATGCAACTGACAACTTTTCATCCAACAAGGACGGTACATGTGTTGTGTTCAGAACTGAAGTACATTAGCAGAGTAGTAAAGAGGATGCTTGTATAACCCTGCCCTGCAATGTGTCTGTCTTACGCTTATACTGTGAGTTACTGCTGAGTGTTAAGTTCACTCACAATTTTGAGAAAATAAAAACACAAGTGAGTGTATCTCAATGGGATGTTTCACTGGCAGATTGACCTGTGTATTAGGACACTCTATCCATGTCCTTTGTGTAGATATTAAGTGCAGTAGACTACAAAATCTTGCAATTATGCTATTTACATCAATTTGTACAGGCTAAACCATCTCCAATTTGTTCTTCTATGTAAGTATTGGGCTTCTGGTAGCTAGAGCTATTTGGAAGCAGCATGTAAATACCACAAGTAAGCTGAGTCCTCCAAAGTCATATAGAAAGTTGAGAGCATGCGTTTAGGCCTCTTATCTTTTATTTCTTTAGAAATCTATTGCCTGTCTCTCACTGGCTGGTTTGGAGATAAAACTTTATTTAGTATTTTCAGAAGACCACCAAGTGTTTCAGATATGGCTGGGAATATATGTACGATAAACTGCATTTTGACATAATATATTTAAATACAAGAATTCTTATCTGATCTCTGTGCCAAGCTTGGATAGGCATATTGTTTTATGAATTCCACTTATATTTGACACACACAAGGTATAGACACTGAAGTCATTTATAATGGTATTTTTCACTCCAGTGTTGCTTGTCAGATGAGGAATAGTACAGACCATAGCCAAGCAAAGCTTTAGTAGGAATGAGGCAAACTTTCTACAGAGTTCTGCCAGTGAACTTGAATCCTGACCTGCAGCATCTTGCTAAGTTAGTCTTGTGTAGAATGAGGCCCACACAATCTGGCCTGCAATGTGCTTCCAGTTTTGGGGCCTTTCTTAGCAGTGGAAGAAAATGTGGTAGTTTTTTCTGGTATTTACAAATGAGAGAAGGAAGAGACCATGAACACTTTTGTATTTGTGACTGAAGGAAGGAATTTGATCGATGCTCTCCATAGAATTGCAAAGCTAGTAAGGCAAATCATTTAGTGCTACCTATCTCTCAGATACTACCATTTTAATACACTTTTCTGCACATCTTATGTGTGCAGTCACTGAGGAATCTGGGTGAATTATGTTTAAATGTAATGGATCTCTTTACCAAGATAAACTGCACTTATTCACTCTGGATTTATCTTGCACCCTTTATTCCTTCAGCAGGATGAAAAGTGTGTAGAAAAGATGCTAATACTTAAATATGTTATGTCATACTTTTTTCAATAGTTATTTTTTAAGGTTTTATGATTTTATTTGAAAAATGGATGCCCCAGAGAAAATTCTGATCCATATATTTTATGCTCTCAATTGAGGAAAAAAAAGTAAATTTAGCATGTAAAAAGAGACTAGATTGGCAGTGGCCTCAAAAGGTGAAGTTGGTTTATCGAGAAACAGCATTGATTGCTGAAATATAAGTTGCATCACAGTGCTTCCCAGCGTGCCCCACCTCTGAAGAGGAAGGATCACCTGTAGGGAGAAAGAAGAGTCCTTTCCTTTGCTATTCAGTGAGTGTCTACGATGAGTCGGCGTAGATTAGGAACAAATCTAAGTGCAATATTTTCCCTTATGTAAATGCAGGTTAACACCACTGCCTCAATTTTTGTTGCTCAAGGTCAAACCTATGGTGATGCCTAAGGATTATACCAGTGAGGATTTAGGCATATTGGAGCTCCTGCACATGCTCCTTGTTTTCTTTCCATCCTAATCACTCCCTGCCTCCAGAATACCATTTTCATGTGTGCATACAATGTTCTTATAGTTGGCAAAGATGGTGACAGAACTATCCCTGCCTATAGAGTTTCCCTTTGCAGGAGGAATTCTCCACCAAACAATGTGGAATGACTTGAATGGACAAAGAACCCTCTAGTTCTCCAGAAATTTGTTGGTGAAGGGTTAGCTATTGAACCTCTGAATAGAGCTTAATATAGAGTAATCCTTGGGAATAAGCATGGCTCACATTAGCATTTTTGTAGTACTTATACAGTGTTCTACCTCCTCTCACATTAATTGGCATAAACTGACTTTTATTTTAAATAGTGGTTATATGTCCAACCAAACACAGAACATTGTGAGTGGGATGCTTTTTGGCACAGGGCTGTGGATAGCCCTTATTATGACCATGAGATACTCGCTGAAGATGCTGCTTTCCTATCATGGATGGATGTTTGCTGAACATGGAAATCTTTCCACCGGAACCAAAATTTGGATGGTAAGGAGATTTTGTCTGTTTCTATTTAAATTGTGGCACTGTCAAGATACCGTAAAGACTATTTGATCTCTTTTTGTCATTAAGCTCTTAGGCAGCAACCCCCTTAGTTCTTTTTTGGTTTCCTTTGTCTCATTCACACATTCTTAGTTTTTGGTATGAGTTGAGGAATGTCTTTGTGCAATTCTCTTTGCTCTCCAAGCACCTTTGGTTGCTGTCATGTCATGCATTTGCCATGTGTGTTGTGGAAACTGCTCTGGTACATTTCGGAGAAGGGAGAGCACTTGTGTAATTTGCTAATCCACCCAAAACAGAGTATCAAATATATGTCCTGAAGGCACCTCTTCTTAAGTATGGAAGTATAACTTAAACTACTGTCTCAGCATACAATGCTGCATCTTCTACAGGATGTCGCCCTAAATGCTTAGTGCACCATGGAGCACTGATTTTTGTACTTGTAGACCCTCCAGTGTGATATCTCTATAGCTGAGAAGCACTGTAATCTACTCGGTTTAAAGTAAAATAGTTGCAGCCCTCAGGTTCAAATATGGCTTTGAATTGGGTAGAGTTTGGATGCTCTTGACTCAAAACAACTGGAATGTTTGTTTGAAAGACCCTGTTTGTGGCTGATGAATTGAGACGGTTTGCTAAGGAGCACCAGCATCAAAGATAAAACAAGCTAACCAGTATAAAGCAATAAAGCTCTCTTTTAGTACTCCTCTGTGGTCCATCTTATTACTGATGATTAGTTGAATTTTACTGATTGCAAATCTTTTCACTCAAAATGATTTCCATATAGTTGAAAATGTGCGACTTTGCCCATTTTATGCTAAACACAGTTTTCTATAGCTATTTTAGTTTACAGGAATGCATTTGTTTGTTTTTAACTTTATTTTGCATTGAAAGAAAACAATATTTAACATGCTTTCAAAGTATTTAGCACTTTTATCTTCAAAGCATATTGAAAACATAAATGCAGAAAATGCCTCTGTAAGGTTGGGTGGCTTGTTACCCATTTTACAGATGTGTGGGAAACTGAGGCGTAGAGAGAGAGACTCACCCAAGACAGCAAAAGAAGTGCAGTATAAAAACCAGGGATAAGATCCAAGACTTCTGACTCCCACTGCTGATCGTTACTGTTTGGAAAACAGTTTATTTAAGAAGCTGTCCTATGTCTCAAAGATGTTCTGAGATGTGTGGATGAATGCTTTTTGGTCAGAGCATTGGCTGTTAATCAAATTACATTATCTTACCAAAAGTATTCATCTTGTTTTGCCCTTCATTTTATTAAAAATTATATAAGAGCCCTGTTAAGATAAACTTGCTACCCCTTATCCACTGCATCCTTCAAGTTTAGTACAATGTGTGGGTAGCATGTAGTAGCTGTATTACGGAAGATGTTCAATGGGTATGTAGAGTGATATGCAAAATAATTTTAAGGTTAATACATATCTCATATAAATGAATTTTTTAATAGTTCCCCCAGATATGGTACTGAGTGTCCTGATATGAATTTGTACAGCACAGTTGCTGAATGGTAAGGCACAGTACACTCTGTCAAAATTGCTTGTCATTCTCATTGGCTGGATTTTCTAGTGTGTCCTACTAAATGGATATTTTAAGTTGTTAATCTTCCCTTATGATGCTAAACTTCAGCATTGTGAACTGTAATGCTAGTTATCATATTTTGCTGTGTGTTTTAAGTATGTGGGTACTATTGGGCAGGACTTTTTTTTTTTGTGATGGTACTTGGGTACTGAATACCAGAACCTTTTTTTCCCCACAGTGATGCGGCCCGGGCTCCTACCACTGGCGGCCCCAGGTCCCTGGTTGAGTAGCAGCTGGAACAGCTCTGCGCTCTGCGCTGCGCCCCCCTCCTCCCTCTGCCCTGATCCATCTCAAGCCCCCCACGTTGAGAACATTGGCTATAAAGGATCGTAGCCAATGTTGCCTTTCAAGACTGACAGGTCAAAACTAGACGATTGCCAAAATCCCTCTGAAATTTTTATTGATACCTAACATAGCTGGTTTGCCAACTCTCAGTGGTACTGATGGTATTACTTCCCTTATAAACAGTACTGACCTTCATTGCTTTTTATATCTTTATTATCTCATTGAAATACTATGACTTTTTTGGACCTGTTTCCTATTTTTATTTCTCAGCTGTTCCCTTGATTAAAAGCATGCAGAAGTGTGGTTAGTATGAGTTTACTGGTCTTTCTTCAGAAATAGTCACCTGATTGGGAAAACTGGACTGTCTGTTCATCCATAATCCAAATTTGCAAGTGACTGGAAACTAGTAACACTTAGAGGTTTTTAAAGGAAATTTATTATTTTAAATTCCTGTAGTAATATTGGGGAGTACACTTGTGGTTACAATTTGATTTATTCCATAGACAGTGAGGAGAATTTTTCTGTGTCTGTTATGAAGGCAACACCCATTAGAATGAGATCATTGCTGTATCTGGGTGTGAAATAAAGCACTTAAATTCTTTTTGACAGACCATTTATGAGGTATCTAAATTGCACTAGAGTGTCTTAACTGTTAACAAAACACAAAAACAAACCCTACATAAAATGAATATCACTGTTGACATCCATTGAACACATATCCTTCTTGTCATGGGAGAATTTGCAAAGTATTCTGAAGCCAAACTGTCTACATTCCATGTGAAAAGGTGCAGAAAGCAACCTTCTGGTGAAAATCTCCATAACCATTCCCATCCCTCTGTGAAAGATATGGGACTTACAGATCCCTGGAGGACAGGACCACCCATAAGGAGATTTGTGCTGTAGACGGCCTCCTGGGTATTTTCTAGCAGTCTTGCTACTAGGCACACCTCCCTCCCTCCATCCATAGAGGCCCTCAGTGTTTGGGATGAGGTGGGGTGACACTGAAAAGGCAGTACCTCTGATCATGGAGAAGATGGCTGATATTTTTTTTTCTGTGCAAGTTCTGCAGGATCAGAGAGGGAATGAATTGAATCACCTGCCTGTACTCACCCAGTAGTTGTCCCCCTCACTGAGGATGCTGAACCACACAGAGAAGGTTCTTGGGTATGGGGAATGGAGAATGAAGCTAAGCCTGATTCTCCCTTTTATGTTGAACTGGGGTGATCCAAATCAAGTGAGACTCCTCCATGTGTGGATGTAGGAGGTAGCATGATCTGGCACTTCACTTGTAGTAGTGTAGGTCTTATGAATGTGATCATCCCCAGGACTGACAATAGGTGGAAGGGTCCCTTCCACAGGGAATCTGAAAGTGGAGGTGGGAGAGAAATGCTTGGTCTTCATGCCCTAATTGGTGGCCCTACATATCTCACATTAGAAACGTAAGTCAACCTATATTAGTGCTGGTTTATGTCCACACAATCCTCCTTGGTTTAGTGGAGTGCATGCTTATCAGGCGCACCTCCACTGACCTGTGGGGAGCTGAAAATCCAATCTCTCAGTTCTGCTGGCAGCTCCCTAATGGGAGCCTAGCTGGCACACATGCTCTGAGCTCCTGGTAGGTTGCCCCTCTTGCCCCCCCACCTCCTCACTCCCCACGTGGAGATAAGGGATGCTGCTGGGGGGCTTCCTGTGGGGAGTAGGCAGCCTGGGCAGGGGTCCCAGCTGGGAATGGGGTCCGAAGTCATCCAATTCTGGAACAGAGTAGGGGCAGCTGGGCTTTACTGCCTAACTTTCTTGTCAGTTTCAAGGCTGGAGTAGTGAAATTAACAAGACTGCCAAGGGTCCAGGTAAGGGACACAGAGACCCTGAAGTAGGATCCTTACATTGGTGGAGGAAAGCTTTAGCATAACCACTAACATAATTAGATTGACATAAGCTGCTGCATGTTGCCCTGCCTGTGGCGTGTAGACCAGCTCGAAGACGTGGTTAAGAACACTGGCATCCTCGTACTTTTTTCTTTGCATGCTTAGAACCTGTGCTACAGACTGGTTGGGCTAGTGGTTTATTTTAGGAATGTATTTGTATACCAATTGTCCGTGTTAAACTTTTGTATTGGGCTAACACTATAGAAAAATGGTTCTCAAATATAGTTACAGTACTTAATTTTTAAACATGATTGTAACTATTCAGCATTCTTATTCCAGCATGGGCCTTTACCCAGTGATAGAATAGGTTCTGAGACATCATACAGATACTTTGAATAGTACCTCTTGTATCTATAGATGCAAGTTCAATTTTCAGTCTTCCTAATCCATATTCAGAAAAAACTTTATGAAGAATTTTTATGGTCTACATCATAGACATTTCTTCTGTAAAAGGCCTTTAGGTTTGGAACAGAGGCATTTACCAGGCCCTTACTATATAACAGAGGCAATATGTCCTACATTACTGGACTGGAAAACTGAGGCACAAATAGAGACAGAGACTTGCTCACCCACTCATCAGGCTAGTGGCTGAGCTGAGGACCCAGGTTTCTTGAGTTCCAGAGTGTAAAATGGGGATGATAATCTTTACCTCCTTTGTAAAGTGTTTTGAGATCTACTGATGAAAAGGTAGATATTAATTTTCATCTCACTTTTATATTTGGTCAATTTTGAATGTAGTAAATTGTTTTTGTTTTTATTTCAGAATCTGGTAAAGATTTTCTCAGGTCGTAAACCAATGTTGTACAGCTTCCAGACGTCTCTGCCCCGACTGCCAGTCCCAGATGTTAAAAACACAGTAAAGAGGGTGTGTTGTTGGAAGAGCTGACTTCATTTTTTCCACAGTTTGATTCCAAATGTAGTAATAGTATTCACTGTGTCCGTGTGATAATGTACTGTAGTGGTTTATGCTGTTAACATCCCAGCCCTTAGTAACAGATTAACACAGTTATGTATCATTCAAATAAATGCTATGACAGACCAAAGATAATTCAAAGACTGACATTTCTTCCTTAAATCTTTATCATTTGGCCTAGGCTGTCAGGGGAAAAATGCATGATATTGTATGCCTTGTCAGTAGATAGTAGATACAGCAGTACACAATGGAGTGTGATTTACAGGGATAGAGCCCTTGATGCCCCTTGCTTTCATTATCTATAGTGCATAATCCTGATGTTACATAAGTATAGTGCTTCTGTTATAATAGGCGTTGTATTAGGAATTGCTTCAGGCAAGACTCAAACTCCAAAAGGTACTTTTGGGTTTATTTTGATTCTTGTACATAGAGTCCCTGCTGGACTGAAAAGTAATAAGGCCAACCATAAAAATAGGTATAGCAGCTAAGTCAGGCCTCTGTAACTAAAAAGCATACTTAAAATTAAGAAAATACATAATTCATAATATAAAATGCCCATTCATACCCTAACTGAATTGACTTTGCTAACACGTGTCTTCCTTCATCCTGGCATGTGAATATATACAGGAGCGGAGGGTTGTGTGTGTACATACACATGCCAGGATGAAGGAAGGCACGTGTTAGCAAAGTCAATTCAGTTAGGGTAGATGAGGCCCATTCATACCAACTGAACTGACTTTGCTAACACTTGCCTTCCTTCATCCTGACATGTGTACATATACCTGTTAGAGCTCACAAAAGCTTACGCCAAATAAATTGGTTAGTCTTTAGGATGCCACAAACTTGTCGTTTTTGCTGCATTAACATGAATTCTTTTTTGCATTTTTTTTCTAGTATCTGCATTCAGTTCAGCCGCTTATGAATGATGAACAATTTAAAAGAATGGAGGGTCTTGCCAAAGACTTTGCAGTTAATCTTGGACCAAAACTACAGTGGTATTTGAAACTTAAATCGTGGTGGGCCACAAATTATGTAAGCAGATGACCAGGGCTCTTATGAAAGCACATAGTTTAACCCCTTTGCTTGTATTTTTTTCCTGTTTTTAATGCATGCTTTTTCCATTTTCAGTCTGCTTTAATTTTAAAGGAAGTCCAAAACCATAATTACTAAAAATGTCTTGCACTTACGTCTTTAATCCCTTTTTATATCCATTAATTCTTGCTGTGCCTCTATTAGGATTTTCTAGGTGGAGAAATTGAGACAAAGGTTAAATAACTTGCTCAGTGTGGCACAGTGTGTACGGAGTAGATCTGTGAGAAGAACTTGAGACTTTCTGGCTCATTACTTTAGATCAGGCTGCCTGTTTTATTATTGAACAGGACTCAAAGTGTACTCATTGCTATATTTGCTTATTAAACCAATCTCTGGTTTAGGATCTAGAGAGTGGAAAGGCAGTATGGTTTAGAGCCACCTTTTTCCTCCTGCTCTCCTCAGTTGTACTTAGTATGAGGATAATGCAGATGTGAATGTGGCAAATTTATGTTTACCTGTTTGTGACAGGTTCCATCATGGTACAACCTGAAACTGTGAGACCACTGTATAATGCTCCAGCCTGGGCAGTCTCTCAATGCCTTGCTAGTGATGAGCAGCAAACCCCTCCAGGCACTGTTATTACTCAGCATAACAGCATATGGAGACCCATAACCAGCTAGATTGCATGAAGGTTCACCTTGGTTGCCTCTCATGTTGTGATGCTGTTAGCAAGCTACAAACTTCTAGCAGGTGCTGTATCTGCATAGACATCCACAGGCAGGTACAGGCCCAACTAAGTTACTTGAATGCTTTCCCCAGCCACCCATGAACCAACAATAGTGAGACCCTAGCAAATTCTTCCCAGCTTCCCAGTCTTGCACCCCAGAACTGTATTGCCCTGCACTGATGAGAAATCTGATCAGAGTAAATTCATTATTTAGTTTGCCATTTCTTCAAAGGAAGGTGGGCGTGCACTAGGCTTTGTATCCTGTGCAGATTCCCCAAGCACTTCAGTCAAAACAGTGTTTCAGATAAAGTATAAAACAGATTTATTAATTATAGAAAAGATAGATTTTAAATGATTATAAGAGGTACGCATAAAAGATCAGAGTTGGTAACTTAAAAAACAGAAGTAAATTCACAGTCTCTATTCTACTATCTAAACAGGATTTGAATTAAGCAGTGTCTTAATCTTACAGATGGTACAAGCAGGTTACAGGTCCTTAATAAACAGGCTGGAATGCCTCTCTAAAATAGGGCACGGTTGTCCTAAGATAAAATCTTTGTCCTCCAGATGTTTCTTCCAGGTATTGAATTTGGTGCAGGGAGAGGTCTCGTGATGTTTCTTGTGATGTTTCTTCCGCTCTTTTATATCTTCCAACTTGCTGGAAAGTTCTATGCTTGTGGTCCAAGTCCACTCCCATTGGTCAAGCAGTGTCTATTGTCTGTTTGCTCTCTCTATAAAGCTTCCATTGTATACAGTTTCTGAGAAAGTGGATTCTTTCGTTGATGGGTGTTGTGAGCTGTTAACACTGTCTGTCCTCCACTGTTAAACCTGAAAGGTTGGTTGTGGGTGTTCCAAACCCCACAACATGTTTCAGTTACACACACATAGCAAAACTTCATAATTACACATACAATGATAGCATATGCAATTCAACATGATACTAATGTTCAACAGATAAGAGACTTTCAAAATGATACCTTGCAAAGTCTATTTTTTTAACAAAACACAATAATTATATGACAATGGTGAAAATGAGGATTCCAGCATGTTGTTTTGAGGTATGGAGTGACACATTATTAGAGAGGGAACAAAACTGTAGCCATCGGGGCGGGTGGCGAGCAAAAGCACATACTTTCCTGGGCTGTTACATAAAGCTTAGCTATTCATGGTAGCTTGAACAATCTTGTACAGTCCCTAGGGCCACTCTACCATAGGATGAATAATATTTTGTAGCTTTATTATGTTGTGTACTATAAGGACATTTTTAAAAAAATACTGTCTGAAGATATGGGAGATTGCTTCAAAAGTTGTTTACCTGGGAGTTAAGTTTGAACTTCTGACCTTACAGTCCCTGTGACCTTCTTCACCAAAGAGACACTTCAGCTATTATTATTATTCTTTATTTATTAAAAAGCCTTCTGTATGGTGTATAATGTTACCCAGTGTTGTGGAGCCACTACAGTAGAGGACCTGAATCCACTGAAGAGCGTTGGTACAGGCTAATGAGCTTATGCTAAATTTTGTTTTCCTTCATACCTTAGGTTAGCGACTGGTGGGAAGAATACATCTACCTGAGAGGACGTGGGCCAATTATGGTTAATAGTAATTACTATGCAATGGTAAGTAAATTGTGTAAAATTTTTTATATGAAACACTCCTTATAGGATTCCTATAATCTTTTGTTTAATACTTCATTTCTGAACTCCATTGCCACTAGCTGACAGTTTTCTGTGCTTTCTTCCTGCTGGCATAGTCTGCACATCATGTCTTTCAAAACCGCTGATGTTTTTAATACAGAGATTTTTGTAATAAATTCTGTTCCTTTGTCTTTACCTCCACTTTATTAGGTAGCTCTCTACTTCAGATTTAGAAATTCAAGGAGGATTATAATTTCTTGTAGAAGAGTGGTCCCCAAACTAGGAGGGTGCAGAGTGATGTTTGGGGGCACATGGCAGGGCCTAGAACAGCATCCACAGCTGGGGCACCACCTATCCCTGTTTTATCCAGCTCCCATCTGCAGCTCCTGGCCCCAGCTGCAACTCTGGCCCCAAGCTCCTGGTGGGCAGGGTGCGCAGACCAGGGGGACCACTTCTGTAGAATTACTAATGCTTCTTAAATGGCTCTCACTGATTCTAATGAGTGCTCCCTGTTGACAACCCACTAGGATTTCACTGAGGGTAATCCATGTCTCTGTGCTCTAGGTCTTTGGGGGTGTCTCAAGCTTCTAGAGCACCTCAGAAGACTGCAGCACTGGTTCCTTCCTTATTCTCTCTGGCTATGTCTACACTTGTTAATTTAAGTCAACTTAGCATGTCCACACTTAAATTTTAACTCGACTTAGAAGGGACCTACAAAATCGACCTAGAGCGTCCACACTGGATGCCTAGGTTGACTTCTACGGGCTAGGTGGACCTGGGACAGGTCCACGGTGGTGGGGTGGGCACCCCTTGCCAAGTGCCAGGGGGCTCAGCCTTTGCCCCATTGTACCTTGGTGCAATGGGGCAAAGGGGGACAGGGACCTGGGCAGGGCTCTGCCCTGCCCTTTGTGGGGGCATGCCAGGCTGTGGCAGTGGGGAAGCTCTGGAGCCCCCTAAGTCAACTTAAAGTCGACTTAGGGCTACTCCACGTCTACAATGGCTAAGTCGACTTAGCCAGCAAAGTCAACTTTAAATGAGGTTTAGTAAAGTCGATTTAATTTTTCCGTAAGTTGACTTAAGCAGCTGCTTAAGTCGACTTAAGGAAAGTGTATGTAGACACAGAGTAAATTAAGTCGACTTAAGCAAGCTTAAGTTGACTTAATTCACAGGTGTAGATGCACCCTCTGGTACATTTCTCGGGTACTACTGACCATCAATCTGTTTTTCCTTTCTGAGAAATGGGGCTCTTCAGCTCACCTGCCCTAGGCCCAATGCTGACCCCCCAGGATACCTCAGTTACTTTTACACCCCTTTCCCAGAATGCCACTCAAAGATGTGAAGCTACTGGTTTACTGTTTGACTCTTGTGGGCATACACTGGTTGTGAATCAGTGAAAACACATTCACTTTGCATAGTCTTTATGCACTTTTATTCTTTATCATATAATACATACCTGAAATTGCAATATCTCTCTCTAGCTCACCCTTCTCTTGTTAGTCCATGGGGAGCCATCTGGATCCAGCAAGTCCGGCAAGCTCCTCCTGCAGTTGCATGCTAGCTGGTTTCCATTGTGGAGTCTCTTAGCCAGCTTCTTTGACTGACCTTACTGTCTCTTGACCCGTCCCTGAATAGAGTTCAGTCTTAAACATTTTCTTATCTATCTGTCTATTGCATACCTTAGGTTGTCTACACTAGCACTTACTGTAGTATAACTTACACTGCTCAAGGATGTGAAAAAGCTACCCCAAGCGATGTAAGTTGCACCGATCTAAGCACCAGTGTAGACAACACTGTCGGTGGAGAGCTTCTCCCACTGACATAGCTGCCGCAGCTTGCAGGGCTGGAGGAGTAAAACTGACAGGAAAGGTTTCTCCCATCAGCTATTGCCTTAGACATTTATTATTGCGAGGGAAGAGGTTCTTCTGTGGCTGTAGTAAATTCCCCTCTCCAAAGAGGAAGTAGCTAGGTGAACTGAAGAATTTTTTCCATCACTCTAGCACTGTCTATCCTGGGCTTAGTTTGGCTCAGCTATGTCTCAGGTATGAGATTTCTGGTGTAGAGTAAGCCACAGGCACTTTTAAGACTGTTGTTTTCATAATACAAACTCAATATCAATTAGAATTTATAAGTTGTACTGATATAGCCCCAGTTCATCACAGCTTCATCTAATACTTAATTGACAAGCTTGTTGTTAAATTAGATGCTACTTTAAATTCTTGAATACGCACATGTGGGAAGTAAAAATATATGAACCTCTTTTATCAGAAAACAAGCACTAGCTTCTTCCAGGTTTCATTGCCTCCTTGATTACTGATTTGAATTAAGGGTTTTTAGTACTGCTCTTCTGCTGTAATTGTGATGCCTGGTCTACACCTAAAACTTAGCTCAGCATACCTGTGTTACTCAGGGATGTGAAAAATTCACACCTGAGAGATGCAGTTAAACTGAACTAAGCCCTAGTATAGACACTGTTAAGTCAATGGAAAAATTCTTCCGTCAACCTAGCTACTATCTTTAGTGGGGGTGAATTTACTACAGTGATGGAAAAAACACCTCTGTCTCTGTAGTCTGTATCTACAACACAGTATTTATAGTAGCATAGCAGCAGCTGTGCTGCTGTATTTGCTTGTACAGTAGATGTAGCCTAAATAATCTCTTTGATGCACTAGATTTCAGTCAACAAGTTTTCAGTCTGATCCTATTTAGGGAGCAGATACTGTTGTTTTTTGACTCCTCTTCTAAGAAAATAAGTTTTTTAAAGTTGTAAGTTAAGTACAGCATGGCTAATGATCTGGCCAGTTTCCCTATATTTAAAGCCTTTTCTGTAATGACACTGGAATTAATTATGGGCAAAATTGTCTCTGGACTAATGCATAAATAATAAACTCAGTTTGCTGAATGGAGACTTGTAATTACACTGCTTATAATAACTTCCCTTTTTTCTATCTTCAGGACTTCCTGTATGCTCTTCCCACTTCCTTGCAGGCAGCAAGAGCTGGAAATGCTATCCATGCCACCCTGCTCTACAGGAAAAAACTGGACAGACAGGAAATCAAGCCAGTATGTAAATCCACTTAAATTGTTTCTAATTTCTTTAAATTTACTTTATAACAATTCAGCCTACTTTTCTGAAAAGTAACTGAGAGGAGTAATGCCTTATGTTAAGGCACAGTATATGTAACTGTAGCTAATGGGGCCATAAACCCACTGTGATTGTTAGTTAAACTTCACTCATGTGAGACCTTCTAATAAAAAAGATGTAGCCCTCTACCGTACAAGCTAAAGGAAAACTTCCTTTTGCCACAGTAGTATTTGTTTAACTTTTCTGTTGGCTGCTGTCCCTTGGAGGGCAAAACAGCCACATTACACTTGTGCATTCCATCTCATAGAAGACAATGGTGCACACACACATGGTAATCAGCATGATAATATAGACAACAGAGTCCTGTGGCACTGTGCCACAGGACTCTGTTGTCTTTCTACAATAGACTAACACGGCTACCCCTTTGGAATTTGACTACATGATAATATAGTCAGTCCGCAGTAGTCTCAACTATCCTGTAGGGAGATGCAATTGTGGTTTCTGAAGACCAGTTTTAAGGCTTGTGCAATAGGATTTTTATACATGATGATATCTTCCAGGAGCAGCAGAAATGTTATGCAGGAATAGTTGGCATTCTGTTTTTACCTTTTAAGCTGCATTTTAAGAATGAAGCGATCAGGGAATGTGTGCATGTACACACGAAGGGCCAGTAAGGTCAATCTTGAGTCTTTGCACCTGAGCAAATAAACCTGGCAAAATGTAAGAATCTATTTAATGGGCAAATCTATGTGGAAACTAAAATGGGATACAGTATCATAAATCTTAATGAACAGAATACATCTAACGGCATTTGCAGTCTATCCTTACGCTACTTCAGATCTAAAATAGGTACCATTCTGCTAATTTTTTAAAAACTGGAACTTTTAAAATCCTGACAACTATATGTAAGAATGCAGTAACATTATCAAAAAGTGCAGCTTTGAGGAGAGTAATAAAAAGCACAGGAAATTAGGGTTTTAATATCTGGGCAAGCTCATAATTTCGCTCTCTTTTGAGCAGATGTTACATGCTAAATAAGTTAGGAAGCTAGAAGCATTTTCAAACCGATAAGTAGCTTAAAATTTGTGTAGATATAGAAAAGCCTTTCTGGGTATGCCATTGAAATAGATACTGCATAACAATAATGCATCATATAGGGCTGTAGGAGCATACTGGACAAAACTGATTCCCAATTGATCTTTTGTTTAAAGGAGGTATCTCAGTGAAGTGACTTCTATATGGCTTTAGGCCATTTCTTTGTATCCTATAAAAATTAAAAATAAGTTTAGAAAATTCTTAACCATTATTAAATGCTGGTTGGAAAATTCAGAGTAAATTCATATTTAGGAATGTTATCTCCCCTCACCATTCTGGTGGTATCACAGTTCTTATGTCTTAAAAAGAGTCATGGAATGAGTCTCGAGGATGGCTAAATTTTTTTTGGCGTAATGTATGGGTAATGCCATATCAATGGCTTTTCTGTTGTGCATACAACAAGCAGGTTTCCTTTTACGGTTTCAGTTTTTAGAGTTAGTTTCTACTCCATTCCATAGCCCAGTTTATATTAAAGAATAAATGCAGCCTATTGAGGTAAACAGTTCTGCTTGAGACCTAGGATCACCTGACTGTTTAGGAGACTGCAGTCTAATAAGAATCTCCATAATATTCACTGATATGCGATGTAACTGTGAGAAATCAGAGGCTGTGAAGAAGCAACCCTCCTACAGATGTACGAGGTTCTGCATCAGTGATTGGCACTGAGAGAACTTTGAATCTGTTAAATCCCCAGCTTCATTTGATTATTTACTTTTAAAAGGAAAGCTTGTAGTAACTGGGCAGCGTACGTATGACTAATGGAATCTAACATGGATAGGTCAGGATGATTAGGAAAAAAGATAAAAGTTTATGATCTATTAAGTATCCTCATATTAAGGATATAAAAAAAGTAACCATTTAAGCTATTAAAATTTTATATTGGTTAGACGTTTAACCAATATTATTTTGTGGTCACCTCCACACATACGCCTTGCCCCCTCCCTTGAACCTCTGGGTAGTGTGCTCAGCTTGGCTCTATGGGGGACCACTCTTTCAGACCCGTGGAACACTAGGGACCACAGCAGGGCACTCTGTGGTGCCTGCACCAGGGTCTTAACCTCCCCAGGACCAACAGCAACTTGGTCACCTCTGCTGTGGCCCAGTGCCATCACCATGGAGACAGAGAGCCCACACTGCCAGTTAACCGATAGGTATTAGTCTCAATGGTAAGACTAATACTTAATAGTTAACTATTTAACTGTTGAGTAATTTACATCCTTACCTGATATTGTTCTACAGTCTTCTTCTAACCAGGATGTGTTTTTTTTTCCTCTCAATTTGCTAATCGTATCTATAAAAATGCAATTGTAACATACGTTTGCGGCATAGATTCTTCTGATGGGATCCACTGTTCCACTCTGCTCAGCTCAGTGGGAGCGAATGTTTAATACCTCCCGTATCCCAGGAGAGGAAACAGGTAAGCAGGGCCAGCCAAAGACAAGGAATGTCAGAGAATCCAAACAATCTGTGGAATATTTCCGAAAGGTGTCCTCTTACATTATATCCATATGCCACTAGACCTGTCTTTTCAAAGAGCAAAACCTGAAAAAGTGAAGCACATTCTTGCGTTAATACAGATGTGTGCCATCACCATTTTTCAGTGACTAGTAAATCAGCATCATAGTTTCATAGACGTTTCTCTTTTTTGACAGATTCAATTAGGACGGTAGTATTCTGACAGATTAAAGGTTTTTTGGCTGTTCCTTTCCTTTGTTTAGAAGCTGGCTCTAAGAAACTGTTTGCTGCCTTAGTTTTATTTCATATTTACTTTTTCTCCATTCTGTTCCTTTAGGTCCTTTTGGTGTTTATCTATGTTTTTACTTCCATTAAAGTTATGTTCTCTGTGAGATCTCACAATCATTTGAAATCTTTTTATTTTGTTTTTGACTTTCCCTTTTCCCTTTCAGCTTATGATTCACAATACCATCCCAATGTGCTCTTCTCAGTATGAACGTATGTTCAACACTAGTCGTATACCAGGCATAGAGACAGGTACAGTCTTAGTCCTGTCAATGTTTTTAGCCCCTACTTGTATCCTAACATTCTGTGTAGCTAGTAACGGATGTCACAGTTGAAATCACCTATCGTAATGACAGTTTTTATCCAAAATGTGACTTCTCTGTAACATGCTCAAAGACCATTATATCGCTTTTTATAATAAAGAGCTCAGTTCTTCAAAGTTATGAACCACTTCCACAGTGCTGTGAAGGTTTATCAATAGAAAGGCAGTGTGTACTGGATAGAATAGTAGGTGGAGTCTACTCCATTCTCTTCCTGTCTCTCACTGTGTGACACTAGACAGTTACCTTTATTTTTCTGTGCTTAGTTTGCCCCTAGGAAAAAAATTGTATTTGCCTACCATATAGAAATTATGAGGTTGAGATAATTGTGAAGGGTTTGGGGTTTTTCAAATATAAATCACTAAGGATAGATCAATATAAATAGGACATGGTAAATAGATGTAGTTGCAATCTTGAGAATGAGAGGAAAGGGGGTGGACAGAGAGCAAGGCGCTACTATTTAAATTGTATTTCGAGTCTGCATTCATAAGAGGCTTAAACACATTGGTAGTTCTGGGGACTAACAAAAGAGATATGAAGCCTTTCATTATTAGTACAAATCACAGGCCTATAATATGAAATTGGTTGCTGGTATGTGACCATATCGCATAAGAACACCCTTGCAACTGGTACCCTTGTTAATTTGGGAACTGTGGAGGCATGGAAACTAGAGCTCTGTTCTTATCCCCTAAAGTTTCATCAGGTGAGAATTGAGCTGCTAAAATTGTTGTTCTGCTCTTGCACCAACAATTACAAATGGCTTTTATAAAAAAAAAAAAGTGAGCCTCCTAGGGAGGATACAAACGTGCATATGTTTTACACACATTAGCATTTTTAGAAATAATATTTCTTACCATTTCTTAAAATTATATCCTGTAGCCCAACTTCTATTTCTTAATCCTGCAATGAAGTCTCAATGTTGAGTGTGTGCTATAAACTTCTAGTGTCAAAGCACTATGTAATGATTCGCTGCAGAATAAAACAGTGATTTCTGTTCAGGACAAAACCAAAGAAACTGGATTGAGAAGCAGATAGCTTTTTGTTTAAAATAAGTTTTAACAGAAGCAGACCAATTCCCCTCTGTGGAGCAATTTCTCAAGAGTATTTAAGTCATCAGGTATCCTCAGTCAGAACAGTGAAGGCTCAGCTGAATCTTTTCAGAACCAATGGAATTATATTTCATACCAGTAGTTATTAGTTCATACATGGAGCCACAATGTCCTTGGCTATGACATAGAAGGACGGGAAAGGAACAAGAAGTCGTCTTCATTCCATGCTGACCCTGAAAAAGGTCCAGGGACCACAGACAGCTCTTTCTGTTTGCTTCTGAGGATGCATGTTGCTCCAAAATGAGCAAGGAAGAAAGCAAGGCCATAGCACTGCTTCCCTCTTTACTTCCCTCTCACTGGCTGAAAGAGAGGTCTGGGCATAGAGAGGCGTGCAGGAAGAGGATCATTAAACTGACTTTAGGGAAGTTCAGGGTGTTTACTATAATTAGTTGAAATGCTATGGAGAGAAATGGGCCTTGATACTGAAAGTGTTGGGACACTTTGTGTAACTGGTTCATATATTTTCTGTGCATTGAGCTTTGCAGAAATAAGATACAAAATTGCCATACTGTAGCTTAAAATATACTTAGTACAGTAAATTCTGTACATTTGAAAACCGCTACAAGTTGCACCCTGATTTTTTTGGCTGCTCCAGGCTTAATTTATTGCCAGCAGTTAGTTTTTTATATGAAAATCTTCTGTCAACTTCATAAAATAATCACTTTCTCTTAATTGCTGTGTCATGACCTGTTTGCTCTTTTCAGTATGTTGTTTTTTTCCTACTGAAAAATAATTTACTTCAGTTTTCTATGATAATGCATGAAATGTGTAGGGTTTGTCCTCATTTTGCGCATGTTTACTGAAATCTAATTTTTTCTGCATCTTACAGGGATTCATTTCTATTTCCAATAATCGCTGGAATGTTATCTTAAATTATTTCTAGAACAGCCTTAAAATATAGTAATTTTATATTTTAAAAATATCTTTCACTTCTACTTTGTCAGTAAAACCTTAATGGCTACTATATTGAGATAATTAAACAGTTCTTATTTAAATGTTTGTCTTAAAAGTAAACATACTATGCTATAACAATGGTGAACTGTTTATATTAGACCATGGAGGTGGAAAAGACCGGTGAGATCATCTAGCCAGTCCATCCTCCCATCACAGGAAACCACGCAGTTTTTTCCAAACACTTATAGATATACAGAAATAATTTTTTCTATTAGTAATAGAACAGATGTTTATGGAAAGTTATTTATGTAATATGCTAACCTTTTATACTTCATTAGGTGCCTAAATCTTAAGTGGTCTCATAGTGAGTGATGTGGAGCACCTACAATTCTTACTGAAGTCATGGAAGCTGGGGGTAATTGGAACATTTGGAAAATCAGGGTACTGATGCTCAGTCAAGAGGTTTGGCCTCTTGTATAGCCACAAAGAGCCATAAAAATAGTTAGTTGTGGCCAGATAAGGGTCCGCAAATGTAAGGTTGAATCCCTGAATGTCATGGTGTTCCTTACGTCACCACCCTTTTCATAGCCCCCATCTGAGGGATGTAGCTGTAGCATTGCCAGTACCTCGTTTTAGTTGATTTAATGTTTTGTAAATAGGTAAACTTAGAGACAGTGCCATCTAATGGTAAACATACCCTTTAGAGTTTAATATTTGGTATGGGGTTGTTTCTATTCTAATACCACATGACTTAAGGTTTGCTTTCAAATCTCTGATTCTGACTTTTAGACACTATTCAGCACATGAAGGATAGCAGACACATTGTTGTGTATCATAAGGGCCGTTATTTCAAAGTCTGGCTATATCATGATGGTAGACTTCTGAAGCCTCGGGAAATTGAACAGCAGATGCAAAGAATTCTAGATGACCGTTCTGAACCTCAGGCTGGAGAAGAGAAATTAGCGGCTCTTACTGCAGGAGATAGGTATGAATTTTTTTTAAACTGTAAATTCTTCTAGTATTTGAAGAAAGTTGTGTAAAGTAACCCCAGTGTCAGGTTCTAAACCTTTGAAATCAACTGTCTGCTGTTAGTTGATTATTCCATAATCTGTGCTATTGCAAATCACTGTAATGGGGTAAAAATGTTGACTCCTTTCAGGTTGAGTTGGAAGTAACTAGGCAGTAATCAAATAACTTTCATGCACTCCTATCTGTTTATAGTTTGAGAAACTTGCTTTAATTATGATGATTGTCAACAAAATTGAAAAAATATTGTTTTAATTGAACAATATTTGATGGCTTATAAATATTTGTGTAATCTGCTTTATGGGACATTAGCATACCTACTAAAACTATAAAATTTTAAAATCAGGACACTTGGTCAGATTCTGCTGTTACACTAGTGTAAATCCAGAATATCTCCCTTGATCTTAGTAGTGTTACTCTAACCAAAAGTATTCATTTCTAATTGGGAAAATGGAATCTGACTGACAGAATTAAGTTACCCCTGCTACAGCTTCGCTGAATTCAGTGGCCTTATATCAGGGATTAGTTTGTCCCTGTGTCTTGGAAAGTTTGGAAAACAGATGCATAAAAAAAAATCAATGGTTCCTTATGTTATACACTTCACTCACTTTTTCAGGTTTTTGGTCTAAAATGCACATCTTAATGGAAAAATGTAATTAATGTTAAATGTACAATTCAGTAGCATAGTCTATAAATCTTTTCTTTTGGAATGTACAATCTTATTTTTTAATCTCAAAGACCCATTTTGGGTATCTATATTATATAGGTTATATAAATACACACAAATATATGTAAGAGCAATTTTACATGTTTAACTTTAAAAAAAAATCTATCATTTTGAGTGTTATGGGTCTTCAAATTAGGTTTCAGATATTCAGACCTTTATTAGTTAAAATCTCAGACATAATTATCGCATTAGCATAGTTGTTTTATGTGTGGATCTATCAGGTTCTCACATTGGTCTCTTTATCATAGTATTTGAGCACCTGTAAATTGATCCTCTGATCTTTAATATCTAACTTTTAGTGTGTGTATGTGATTTTTTTTTTTTTTTCTCCCACCCACCCAGGGGTACATCAAGAAGTTGTACTTTGTTAGGCTTTAAACATGCAAAATGTATAATACATGTTTTGTGTACCAGAGACGCATTCAATTCCTGAATTTCTTGTCTGTATATTACTACTTGTGCTGGCCTCTCTTGGTAGTAATTCCTTTTTCATCCAGGATTCTGATTCAGGAATATCTGTAGCAATATCCTCATCTTTCACTAGTACCATGAATTCATTAGGCAAAGGACATTTAAATCTATTAAAAAGTAAGATTCCTTTATAGTATTATATTGTGGTCTTAAAGGTGGTAAAATACTGACCAATTTACATAATGTAACCATAAACTTAAAATCTTACTGCAGAGTACCCTGGGCCAAAACTCGTCAGGCCTATTTTGGACGTGGAAAGAACAAGCAGTCCTTGGATGCAGTTGAAAAAGCAGCTTTCTTCGTGACTTTGGATGAAACTGAGCAGGGATACAGGGAAGAGGATCCAGTCACTTCATTGGATACTTATGCAAAGTCGCTGCTACATGGCAATTGTTACGATAGGTACATCAATGAGCAGATGGGAACAATCCACTTAGTCACTTTACTTTACTGAAGAGGATTCTGGTTCATGTGTAAATTGGGTTGTGTTTACCCCTGCATGCATCCTATAAATTGCACAGCATATGCCTGTCAGTTTTGGTCATCTAGCAATCAATTCATCATTTTATTATTTTACCAGATTGTGTTTGTTCAATTTGCTGCTTAAATCAGTCACCATCTTTACATGTTTCTTAAGCATTATATGTGCATGTATCTTGCATTTCACAATTTCACAACCAATTAGTGACATAGTGGTGCTGAAGTTCATGAGTAACCACTACAAGCAATATTCAAGTTGTGGTGATTGCCCCACATGAAAACTTTAAAACCCCAGATTTCCTTTTAGTAAACAGTAAATGCACTTGTCTATTTGAAAACTTGCAGATTTTCAATTTCTTGATTTTTTTTTTTTTTTTTTTTTTTTTTTCCTCCCAAATAGAAGTAAAATGTTTGGTTTTATTTTTATTTATTACAATATAATTTTATTTGCTAATACAAATCCTAAAACACAGTTGTAAAACCATAACCTAGGATCGCCAGATTCATTTGATAAGCCTTCCATGAACTTGGCCTTAGTTTAACTCTGTTCACTTTGATAGAGTTGTACTTGGCTTTTGACACTTGTGCATTTGTCTCAGTGAATTTATGGGCTGGTTATTTCTGTAAGCATGTTTTTAAAATCTTTTCTTTTCTATTCATCACCTGGAATTGAGTGTGGTGGTATGTCTAACATGAATGAGAGAGGTTCAAACAGAGCATTGCTTTGAGTGAAAAAATATTCTCCAATTTTTTTAGGTGGTTTGACAAAACATTCAATCTTGTTGTGTTCAAGAATGGCAAAATGGGCTTGAATGCAGAACATTCTTGGGCAGATGCTCCTATTGTTGGACATCTTTGGGAGGTGAGTATTTTATATAGCTGACAAAGTAAAGTGATGGAAGGAATCCTCTCATCTTGGTTCTTTCAGTTTTGTGAATCCTGAGAGTAAAGTTTATTTAAACATACACTTACTAAGAAAGTTGCATGTCTGATACTGTGTTTTCATGGTATTTCAAGTGTGAAGTACTGATGCACTCATGGAAAACTGAGAGGTCACTGCTGCTGCTTCAGGTGCTAGTCCATATGTTTATTCCACTGTGGGTATGCATTTGTTCCATGTGCCTGAGACTGGAGAACTTTTGCTGCAAGTATTGTTGGTTGATTTGAGCCTACACCTGTGCTCTTCTCATGTTCTGCACCAAAGAGTATAAGGATCTACTGCCTACTACCTCTCCAGGTGCTTCTTCTGCCACGTGATCTATGTTGGAACCTTCAGTTCCTGGAGTGTCTCCTTTTTTCCAGATTTCAAAACCATAAATATTTCTAAGTTTTATCTTTAATGATAGTGTATATAGTCTTATTATATAGCTAGTTAGATTTCCTGCCCCAAGAAACCTGCTAGTCTTCTGATACAAAAATTAGATGATGCTCAGAGCACTGGGCTTCAAAACTGTCTAAAGCTTTCACTACTTCTTGGTCAGCAATGACCACCAGTGTTTCCTATGCTGTCAGAGAAGCACATATCTTTACCAGGTGCAGTAGCTGTAACCCCATCACCATAACAGGACCCGATAGGTATGGCAGTTTCACCTTTAAAAAGCAGGTTATGGAAAAGACCTGGACTGGGGGGACACCCTCCTCCTTTCCCCGGTACATCAGCCAGAGTCAGCAAGGACCATGATAGAGGATATAAAAGTCCCATGGTGCTGGACCTTCCACATCAACCCAACAGCCCACCCCCTTACCCAAAAGCGTGGGACAGTGGGGAGTTGTGAACCACTAATGATGCCACTTCTACCTTGTCCTTGCATATGTTTGGTCATCTAGCACTCTTCCAATAAGTGTAATAACAGACAAGGATATTGAATATCATTCATTACAGCTATATCAAGTTTCTCTCCATACCCCTTTGAAAAGCACCTTTTCCTGTACCTTTTCAGGGACCATTCACATGAGGAAACCCTCCTCCAACAGGGAGTGAATAGGGTAGGTGTCACTTGAACATCCAGGGAAGGGTTTCTATTTGAAATATGTCTTAGTTCCAAAAAGAAGGGAATGTGGAGACCCATTTTTTGACCCCTGTCAATACAGTGTGCTTCCATTTGGCCTAGCAACAGCATCCAGGGTCTTCACCAAAGCATTTCTACTAGTAGCAGCAGCAGCAGCACAGTTCAGATGTAGTGGCTTTGCCATTGTCCCATATTTAGATGACTGGCTTCTTGTGGGAAGAGCGCATTTAGAAGCCCTTGTATCAACCTTGTCACTGCTTCATCTGTCGTCCCTAGGAGTCTGTGAGAACATGGAAAAGTGTCCTGCCACTAAAGCCGACCATAGAATTTGTAGGAGCAACTCTAGACTCAATCAGGGCGAGGGACTTATCTCACACACCATGAATAACCTGATAGATCAGGTTATGTACAACTCTTGAACATTGGTTTGGATTTAACTTCTTCCCTTGGGGAATATATAGTGCCATGTTTACACTTTGTCAGACTCCACCTACGTTGCTTGTGGGCTTGATTCCAAATACTATATACCAAGCAAGCACAGCATGAACACCAGAATGAGGGCCTCACTGACTTGATGGAAAAATCCTGGACAAGTCTGTGAGTGTTTCTTTCCTATATCCTGCATCCAAAAAGGTGATAATTACAGATGCCTCTCTGCTAGGCTGGGGAGCCCATGTGGACAGTCACATGGTATCAGAGATGCCCTGAGAAATTAAAATGCACATATATCTCCTGGAATTTGGGGCAGTCTGACTGGATGAAAGCATTTCTGCCGTTCATCCAGTCTCATCGTTTACTCATAGTGTCAGACAACATAACAATCATATTCTACGTAAACAACCAGGGAGGATTGAGATGCATTCCCCTGGGTATAGAAGTGGTCATCGGCAGTGTGCTGTCCAGGAACCCAGAATTCACTGGTAGGCAATCTCAGCTGGAATTTCACAATTAATTAGAAGTGCAAGCTACACAGTTCACTCCTGAAGAACAACTTCATTCCATGGGGAAGCCCCCTGGAAATGCAACACATAGTACTCTAGGGAAGTTCTGTGGAAGCACTCTTGAGGTAATGGTCTGTTACTGCTTTGGACAGATCACTTCAGCTGTGCTTTCCCTCCCATCCTGCTGTTACTTCAGGGTCTACTGATAATTTGACGGGACAAGGCATAAGTCATCGTCTTTGCCACCAAATGGCCCAGAAAATTCTAGTTTCCAAGGCTACTACAAATGTTGTCCCACCTGTCAGCATTCGGTCTTTCTCAGATCTCTTGACTCAAGAGAATGGCAGTCAAATATCCCAACTCAGCTATACTTCATCTCACAACTTAGAATTTGGATGGGCATCAAACTTAGAGCATTAGTGTTCTGAAGCCAGGCAAATCATTCTCAATAATAGAAGAACGTTACCTCACCAAGTGGAAATGTTGCTCTCTCTGAACCCAGCAAAATCGTATATCTGCAGAAACAGCAGATAATCCTGCTCTCTTAGGCCTAGTCTAGACTGCGGGGGTAAATCGATAGGAAATGCGCAATCTGCATGCTGCAGATTGTGTATCTGCCATTGACTGACTTCTACTTACCACCCTGTCTTGACTGGGCTGCGTCAACCAGCCAGGGCTCTTCCATCGATGCAGCATTACTCCACTTGGGAGGGTGGAGTAACTGCTTTGAATGGAGAGCACTTCCAGGATTGATTGAGTGGATCTACCCTGCCCACTCCATCGATCCTGCTGTGTCGATCCGTGAGGATCGATGCAGTTTTCTCAATATAGACAAGGCCTTAGACTAACTTCTTAGTCTCAGGATCACAGGTCTTTCCTTCAACTTTCTACAGGTTCACCTAGCAGCAAATCTCATGTGTCACCTGCCACTAGATGGGGACTTGATATTTATTTACTCAGTAACAGCCAGGTTCTTGAAAGGTATGATTGGCATCTTCCTGCCAGTGAAAAAACCACCCCCTCACTGGGACCCTAACTTAGTGCTGTCAGTACTCACTAAGCCAGACTTTGAGCTGCTAGCTATAAATGAAGATATCCTTCCTTGTATCCATCACCTTGGCCGGAAGGGTAGGTGGAATGCTATGCCCTAATGGCTGATCCACCATACACAATATTCTGTAAAGACAAAGTCTTGCTACAACTACACCTGAAACTCATTCCTAAGATCATTGCAGAATTTCACTTAAACTAGCTAGTCTGCTTACCTTTATTCTTTCTGTAGCCTCATGCCTCTAACAAGGAGAGGAGACTTCATTGGCATTTTACCTGCAAAGGACAAAACTGATCAGAAAGTCACATAAGCTATTGGTTGCCATAACAGAAATGAGTCCAAGTTTAAACCACCTCATTTCAGAAGATCTCTAAGTGAATCTGTCTGTATTCTACACTACACTTGACACAGCTTCCTCTCCCACACGAAGCAAGGGCTCACTTTGCAAGGACACAAGCAGTCTCGATGATATCACTTCAAGATATACCCCCTACTTGACATTTGCAGAGCATTTAATGGGTTTTCATCCACCCATTCTTAAGATGTTATATTTTGGTACAAGACTGCTTGGGTGTTGCACCCTTTGGCACAGCAATTTTACAACTAGCCATACCATCCTCACACCCTCCTCCTCTCTGACTACTGTTTGTCAATCACTTACCATGGAATATGCCTAGAGACCAGCACTTGAAAAAGAAAAGGAAGTTACTTATCTTTGTAACTGGAGTTCTTCAAGATATGTGTTCCCTGTCTGTATTCCAGTACCAGCTTTCCTCGTCCTCCTCTGCTTTGGGTCTTGGCAAGATTCATGATAGCGGAGGTTCGTACCTTGTGTGCAGAGTAAGAGGAGATCAGTGGCACTAGCATGTACCAACAGATGCTGCTTGCAAGAATTTTCATGTTTCAGTTACAAAGTAAACTTCCTTTTATCTTAATTTGTGCACACAGGTGTGCACAAAACTTTATTAGGTTTAAAATTTCTGTGACATATATATTTCACTGAACCTGTGTGCATATATCTGACATTCTTATTTCGTGCTTTTTTTGAAATTGTGATTATGAAGTCTTTGAAGAAACAGTACCATAAAGGGTGAACATTCTTCTAAACAATTATTTCACAGGGCTGCAGAGTGACATGTTCAAGTTGCTCATTATGTACACTTTCAATAAGTGGAATGAAGAAATGCCCCCCTCTTTAAAAATGCCCTTCTGTTTCTCTCTCCTTGTCCTCCTGTTTTATTTCATTGTCACCAGTTCATTGCCCAAAATCTTGTTTGATATTTTCACTTTTTAGAGTTTGAATATATATATATTGACTCTAACATTTCTGAAAACCACTACAAAAAGGATAAATTGGTTGCTTTGGAAACTGTTGTAACTTTGTTATATGTTTGTTTATACATTTGTCCAAAATGATTTGTCTTTCATATATTTTTGGTGTTAAGTGGTAGTTTTTAATAATGTTTCAACAGGGAATATCCACATCTAAAAGTCTCTAAGTAATCATTCTCTAAAAGTCTAAGTAGACTCTCTCGTCCCTAATTAGAAATTGCAAAGGGATGCTGGAACTGAGATTGCCCCCAATAGTATAATTCTGACTAGTTTTTTTTAGTCAGTCACTGGAGTGGAATAAGTTTTCTAATTCTTGTTTTAGAGATGCACTGATTTTTGTTTGGTTTTTATCTCTTCTCCTTAATATAGTTGCTTTTAGGATGGGGAACCCGCCTAGGAATAAATTGAATTTAGTTTAATTTTCTAGAGGATTAACTGCTGCTAGCTGATTACATCTAAAGATATAGTAAATTAATGACTGGATTCCAAGTATAGGTTTTCTACCAGGTGGTTGACATGTCCTGTCTGTCAAGTGGAAAAACTCAATAAAAAGGAAAAGGTTGAAAGTGTGCATTGAATAACAGGTTTGCTGCAAAGATGCCTTGTTAAGTAATAAGTCCCACTCAGTGCATGCTATCACTGTGTTGACCACATACAAATATCCGCTGAGACTCGTATTGAGGAGGAGTATGTAGACATCAGTGGAACACTTACATTCTTC
Organism: Pelusios castaneus; assembly: GCA_007922175.1. Taxonomy (NCBI): domain Eukaryota; kingdom Metazoa; phylum Chordata; order Testudines; family Pelomedusidae; genus Pelusios; species Pelusios castaneus. Next base: position 1,068,347 of record ML685890.1, read on the forward strand.
TCTAGTCTAGTTTTACTGTATTGTTGAAACCTACACAGATTTATGGAAAAGGGCTGGAATTCCCATATTTGCATTAAAAGTGCTTATGATCATATAAGAAATTTTTACTATGAATACTAGTAGTCTATAAAAAGTGCTTTATAATAAACCTAAAAAAAGCAAAAGAGGCAGCAGCCAGGTATTTGTCTATATTTTTTTTTAATCCTTTATTTTATGTATCAGGAGGGTGCTACAGATATCATCTAGAATTAGGCTAATATCCAAATAGCTTAATCTCTATTTTGTTAATGCAAAGTTCTGGTTTAAAACAAAACAAATCCACTGTGGTGGCACTTTAAGAAAATTCCTACACCAGAGCTGCATTTCTGTTCTAAGTACTAAAGCGAGAAATCGGGTGTTCAGTGCATAAATGAACACTTAAAAAAGCAAAGCTTAAATTCTGATTTGGCATTATGGGCTTTTCCTCCCCAGTATGTGGAAGGCTTATTAGGTTGAAACAAATTGTAAGAACAATGTATAAATAGCTTTATTAAAACCCTGTTTTAATATTTTGAAGGTATGCTAAAGCTGATCAGTACTCATGTCAGAACCATTGATTCACAGATACATGGCCCTAGATCTTTAATACTATTTAGGTATTCCTGAATTCAACATTGCTATGTCTAACAGATTTAAGATCTTAAATCTCATATTCAAAGTGATTTAGGCACTTAGAAGCCAAAATTCCATTGGCAGTCTAGAATTTAGGCACCTAAATGTCTAAACTTGAAAATGAGATTTAGGAGCCTAAGTCAGTTAGGCATTGCAACATAGAGCACAGCATGCATAAATACCTTTTTAAAAAAATCTCATCTTAATAATGATCTCCTTATGGGCTTGCTACTGCCATCATTCCAGTTAAGCATCTACACTAATTATAATAGAAAGACAGGTTTGCAGCATCCACGCCCCTCCATGAGTTAGTGTGTACACAACTGAATAGGAGGCAATAGGCACTGGTTGATGCATCTAGTACATTGTTAAAACTGCCTGAATTTTCCCAGTAACAAAGGGACCTTTCTCCATCTGTTACTGGAAATTTGAATGTGGTATGGTCTGAAGTTTTCAAGTTTTATTTTTAAAATTGGTGAATGCTAAAGGTATGTGTATGTTGTTACCTGTATTTTACAGGCATTGTTCTCTAGTTCAAAGAACAGGTTGCAAAAGTTGTTCTAAAATACCAGTTGTAAACTATATCTGCAGATACTCTTTTACATTCTGAATCTAGTAATTCCTATTTCTATATGCTGGAAAAGGGAATTGAGTTAGCCGAACTCCAAAATGAAATGGATTTGAACTCCATAACCTGCAAATCTTCATGTTATAATACATGTAGTTACGTATGACTTGTTCTTTGCAGAATGTTATGTCTTCTGATTGCCTCGAATTGGGCTATATGGAGGATGGGCATTGCAAAGGAGTCACCAATCAAAATATTCCTTTCCCCACCAGACTCCAGTGGGAAATCCCTGAAGAAGTGAGTGCAAAACCACCAGTAATTTCCTGAGTTTATTTGAATTCTGTTTGTCAGTAGTTATATTACAGAGAAGATAACTTGCCTAGTTATGCTTCAGTTCATCTATGCCTTTTCAGAGGTTCAGTGATGTGTGACACATGAGGAACTATGGGATAACAAATTCCAAAGGGGTAGCCGTGTTAGTCTATTGTAGAAAGACAACAGAGTCCTGTGGCACTTTTAAAGACTAACAGATTTATTTATCGCATGAGCTTTCGTGGGAGAAAATCCCACTTCGTCAGACGCTTTGAAGATAGGAAAGTTACACTTTAACTTAACTTTAACTTTCCTATTTTCAAAGCGTCTGACGAAGTGGGATTTTCTCCCA
>ML685890.1:1070629-1138730 GCA_007922175.1 Pelusios castaneus
ACACTTAGGTTTACACTGATTCTTAAACTTAGAGGACTTTTAATAAAGGTCTTTCCTTCAAAACCATTCAGTATTCTGCCCAGATTGCTAAAAGAACCTCAGCTATGTTGCACCTTGCTAATTTGTGCATGCCTGCATTGAAAATGGCCATCCATTATTTCTTAAAGATTTAACAGCACTCTGGTGTCTCAAAGACTTTATTCAAATTATGCTCCACAACATGTTTGCTCCATTACATAAGCAATTATCTATTTATAGCTTAGATAAAATGTGGTGGTATGCATTAGGTCTTGCAATTACTAATACATAAAACTGTGAATATAAGTCAGTTAAGTGGGGGTGGTTTCAGGAAATCAAGCATCCCCTTCTTTCCTTTCCCATATTTTATGTGGGGCCTAGGGAACCAAAAGCCCTTGTGTTGAGTTGATGCCAGTTGTAATAAGTGCTGGTTTGTGTTCAGAATACTGTCTTGCAGGTTCTAGGCTTGCCTGAATCTTGGGCAGACTTCTTATCCCTGTCTGGATTTAAATTTTAAGCTATGCCAGAGGTGCACAACCTGCGGCCCCTGGGCCACATGCGGCCTGTGAGCATGTTCTGTGTGGCCCTCTGGGAGTGGAGTGAGCGGGAGAATCGTGACGTGACCCTCCCCTTCCCCCTCCCCGTACATTGCATTTGTGGCCCTCGAGTGGCCTTAGAAAATGCAATTTTGCCCTTGGCCAAAAAAGGTCATGCACCCCTTATCTGTACTAAAATGGTGGCTGATAGAAAATGTATCCAATTTTTAAGCACATACAGCAGAATGGAAGCTATAGAAACATTCCTTCCTTGTGACTCTATAAATATCATATAATAAATATTTAAGCTCTAATGATTTAGGTAAACATCTCAGAATATGAAAATCAGAACTATTTCTTGGATTCCTGGAAGCATATTAACTTTTCTCATTATTCCTTTTTTTTTTTTTTTTTTTAGCATATGGGTATTTAAGTAGCTTTCTGATCAGATTTTTTTGTAGCCATTTTTTTCAGGCTATATTATTTAGCTATAAATAAAATATATGAATGATCTTATTTTTTTAATAATTTTCTTAAAGAAATTGTGCCATTTTGTATTATGTATGTATTTAAAAATGTGTTGCTGCTTTTAGTGCCAAGAAGTGATTGAGAGGTCCTTGTGCACTGCAAAATCTCTAGCAGATGATGTGGACTTCTGCTGTTTTCCCTTTGATGCTTTTGGGAAAGGGTTAATCAAGAAAATCAAAATAAGCCCCGATGCCTTCGTGCAACTTTCCCTTCAGCTTGCTCACTATCGGGTAAGAACACTAGCAGCATCTAATTTACTTACAGAATGTCATAAAAAAGGATATAATAAAGCTGTATCATGGTTAAAAATATACAAATATCTAAGATGCATAGGCTTCAATCAATGTTCCTTCTAAGCTGATGATGCAGCTGAGCAAGTTATGGTACTTGCCAAGTGGCAATTTGTGAGGCATGGTGCAACATGGGCAACAGTTTCCCTCCTGCCCCATGCCTTTTAATTTAGTAGGAGGATTTTTTGTTGTTGTTATATTACTGTCATTACTGTAACTTTGAGAAAAGCTGGATGGTGTTGGAATATGATGATGAAATTGTTAGACTGTGCTACTTTGCTATCCAATATTATCCATATAAGTATACACATGCACACACAATTAAATTATTTTGTTATAAATCAATTCATAAGATAAATAAAGCAAAACAACCACAAGAAAATAATTTTGGAAAACTGCAATTAGTGTCTGAAGATATTTCTTAATACCCCTTGAATATTTTCTGGAATATTCACACTTTTAGAGAGGACAAATATAAATATTTGTGTCAAACTGAGCAATCACTTACAGCTTTTACAGTCCTGCAGCTCATCTTCTAACTGGGGAGAAGAGATGCGAGGATCATCAGGCTGGGGAGAAGAAGGGACGTAGGGGTCGAGCTGGAGAGAAGGGACATGGGGGGTTGGGCTGCACGGGCCTCTGTGTTAGGTGTGCGGGTATGCGACGGCCGCTGTGCGGCCGCACTCCCACGCAGCTTACAGGGAACATTGGGATCAATCCAAAGTCAATGGAGACACTCCCATTGACTTCAGTGGGAGTTGGATCAGGCCCTAATTGGTGTGTTTGAAAATTCATTATTCCAAAAGTCATTTCTGTGAGAGACAGACAGACACACTGGTGATGCCTGTAATTGTAAATAACTATTTACACTTTAATAACTAACTAAGTAGCATATATTTGATTAGTTAGGCACTTAAGTTCCCTTCCCTACGGGACTAGCACCCCAGGGGCACAAGCAGGTGCGTGCCTGAGCCAGGGTGCCACATTCGTATAATTTTTGGTAGTGCCCTAGCCATGGTGCAGGGCCCATGTCATGTGAGAGAAAGGCGAGGGGAAGGGGCAAGGCCAGGAGGGGGAACCAGCTGCTGTGTGGCACTACTTGGGCAGGGAGCTGCTTCTGGCCAGAGTGCTGGGCCCATGTGGCAGAAAGGTGGAGGAAGGGGCAGGGGCCGGGAAGGGGAGTGGCCGCTGCTGCACAGTGCAGCCTGGAGCCGGTGTTGGCACCAGAGCAGCTCCTGGTCAGCCACTGAGTGTGTTGGGAGTGAGGAGGCAGAATGCCCTGGCTGCACTGTGCTGAGGGCTGCTGTGATCTGCACTTCCAGAGCCGACTCCCCCGCAACACAAAAATATTGGTCATGTCAGTGGAGCACAAGCTCTCATAACTTGCCACCTATGCTCAGGGCTTCAAGCAGTGTGTGACCTTCCCAAAGAAGGTACCTGTGAGCAAGCCACAGAACAGTTGCTTGAAGTGCCTGGGAAAGTGGCCATGTCTTGGCTAAGTGCCAAATTGCAAGAACTTAAAGTCCCAGGGATAGGGACAGTAGATTGAAGTTCCTCCTAATGGAGGCCACACTTGCTCAGTGTTGGAGCACCAGCCAGCGCCTGGTGCTGAGCACTTCCTTGGTGAGGAGCACACTGGCTTGATCATGGAGCTGCAAAGAGGCCAGATGTCCCTGGCACCAAAAGTCCCATGATGCCATGGTTCCCCCTTGACAGCCAGAATATCGGCACCACCGGCTTGGCACCATTCCCCATCACCAGTGCCAAGGAAGAGGTCAGACTATGGACACTCTCCACTGAGGAAGGGCATGTAGAGGGCAAGGCTTTTAATGGGCCCCCTCTTAGATGGCAGTCAGCACCGTTGATTCCAGTCCTGCAGGGGTACCGTTGAGTCGGTATACATGGACTCCATATTGAGGATGAGCCAGGAAGAAGATTTGACTCTGACAACACCATCAGTGCTAGAGGCTTACGAGGAACAAATATCTTGACCCTTTCAACACCTCCATGGGCCCCAGCTCAGGGCCCACAAGATGCAGCTCTGCCACATAAGCCCAGCAGGTGGAGACCACTCCCTGAGCAACATGGCAGTGATGGTGAGGAACTGTCCACCATCTCATCTGGACTCACAAGCCTTGATGCTATGCCAGAATTTGCTGGCATAGCATAGGTCAAGTTCCTGCCACCAGCTAGAGTTCCAGCACCACTTGTGGCCATAATGATGGTTCAGGTCACCACCATTTGTGGTCATCATGCTGCTCTGGATCAAGGCACTGCTCATCATTGCCTTGTCAATGATACACAGCACCAACAGCCATGGTGCCTTTATTGGTTGCTTAGAAGTGACTCCCATGGATCAGCATCCCAGGCAGACTCACAAGGATCACAGTGGAGTGGATGCTGGCCAGGCCAGAGATATGAAGCAACATCTCAGGAACCCGAGCCACCAATGTAGACTACATCCCAGTGGCAAATGCTGACCCAGTGGCCAAATGTGGGCCCTGTGGATGCCCCAGACCCTGGTCATACTTGGCCCCCTTGAGAGGCGAGAGGATTTCCTTCCCCTGCCCTTGTTGGAGAAAGGATTGGTACCCGGAGCAGAGGGTGCAGAGGCCTGTAGGACTCCTGCAGGAGACCCACCAGCAATGGAGGATCCTTAAGATCCCAGCGTGATCCTGGCCACATAATCATCCTCCCCGAATGAGGCAGTGGCGGGTACATCCATAGTCCCAGTGCAGGACAATTACAAGGCCCACTAGGAACACTTAAAAAGGATGATGGAGGACTCTGCCAGCCTTGTTGGGCATACTAGGCATGTTCAATAAGGGTGGCCTTAACCCTCAGTGAGGTCATTTCTCCTGCATCCTTCCAGCCCATGGTGAACCAGGTTGACAGGAAGTGCTTTGTGCCCCCCAAGGGGTACTAGTATTCGCATACACACCCGCCTCTGTGAGATCCATAGTGATGGTCACAGTCAATGAGTGGGATCGGCAAGGGCAGAGTCCATCTCCCAGGTTAAGGGAGCCAGAAAGTTGGCCCCTCTAGGGAGAAAGGTATACTGCACAAGGGACCTCAGTTAAGAATATTGAACCACCATATCTCAAGACAGTATAACTTCAACTTCTCCTTCGAGAGGAGTCTCCATAGGTGCTCCACCTGAGGTGCGCTGGTGCGGGCCGAGCCACCTACGGAGATTTAAAAGTAGTGACCGTTGGAGTCACACGCGTGAGACAGCTGTCTCGCGGAGTCCCTCAGCGCTGCTTTAGAATGCGCTGCTCCAACCGTCATTCCCTTCTCTACCGCCGGAGTCCACACAGCGGAGAAAATACCCTCTTACAAATTTTTCTTTTTCCCTTTCTTCCCTCAGTCTTTTAGAGTTTTCCCCTTAATGGGATTCTCTCTTTTCCCTTCATTTAATTTTAATTTTAATTCTATTTAAAAAAAAAAAAAAAAGCGGAGCTCGCATACTCCGACTATGCCAGGCTCTCCTGGCTTTAAAAGGTGCGAAAAATGCCGGGACTCCATACCAGCTTCAGACGGCCATGCCGTCTGTATAAGGTGCCTTGGTGAGGGACATGTTTCAGAAAAATGTCCCCACTGTAAAAACATGCGCTCCAGGGCCAAAAAGGACAGGGACTTGAGACTGAAGCTCCTGTTTATGGAGAAGTCCCTGAGATGGGCATCTGACCCCAATCGTGGACACTCTGCCTCCCCGAGTCAGGGACACGAGGCACTCATCACCTCCTCAGGGAGAGGCTAAGAAGAGGCAGCTCTCCCTGTCTCCCTCCAGGAGCCGTGCCAAAGAGGCTGTAGGTCCCTCAGGCATGAAAAGCAGCGCAGAGGCTAAAAAGAGAGCTGGGACTGCTGCAGCAGAAACAGACCCCTCAGACAGGCTGCCGAACAAAAAGGCACCTCAGGGGTCAGCACCGCAGAGCACCTCGGTGCCAGACAAGCCACAGACCTCGGAGGAACTCCTCACAGAGGTCTCGGTGCCACAGGCACCATTGATTCAACAGCTGCTGAATCAGCTGGAGCCAACGGAGTTGAAGGCTCTCCTGGAGCCACAGACTGCTTCAGCACCACGGAGAGCACTTCAAGAAAAAGCCTCCGCACCAGGCTCATCTCGCAAGAGTACCCACAAAACCAGGCATTTAGAGCCAGTCAGGGGCACAAGATCACCTTCTCCTGAATATGTGGATCACTACACAGGAGCATGGCATCATCAAACCAGATTCCCCCTCTCCCCCCCGACTACTCGAGTGAAGGAGAGCCACAGGAAGAATTCTTAAGGGACCTCCCTTACAGTGAGCCTGTCTACAGGCACAGACTGAGAATGCCTTTTCAGGGCAGAACACCATACCCGGCTTTGGATCACGGGTGGTATGCCCCCATGCTCACTTACCCACCCTACTGGATGACTCACAGGACAGGGTCGCTATGTAAAAGAAAGGGGTCATGGACCAACCTCAGCTTTAAGCAGACAAGATGACTTACAGGTCTCTTCACCTGAATCCCGTTCACAGGACGAGGAAGAAGAACCTGGCGATCACAACACGCTTTCTCCACGTCATGATACATTATCTCTAGCGGACGAAGTAATTATTCCATCCACATCCTCTGCATCTCTCGATGAAGCAAAACAATTCCAAGAGTTACTTATAAGGGTTGCGGAGTCCCTGGAAATTCCGATGCACGAGGGCAGTGACTCGCATCACAAACTACTAAACATCATGCAGATGAAACCCATTACTAGAGTAAGAGTCTAGTACCCATCTGTTGGTCGAACATCACAAATGACAGATGGGTACTAGACATCATCGAGACCAGTTATACCATCCCCTTTATAAAACCACCAACTTATACCCCCCTTTCCCCATCCCTCTTCAGGGACACACCTCATCAACACTTACTAGAACAGGAGGCGCAGCGCCTACTACGAGTAGGTGTCATACAACAGGTACCAGAAGAGTACAGAGAGAAGGGTTTCTACTCCCCCTATTTCCTAATAAGAAAGAAATCAGGAGGATGGAGACCGATCCTCGACCTCAGGAGGCTCAAAAAGTTCATAAAACAAGAAAGGTTCAGGATGACGACTATACCCATGATCATCCCTGCTCTGGAACCCAACGATTGGTTTACGTCCCTCGACCTTCAAGATGCATATATCCATGTATCTATGCACCCATCACACTGCATATTCTTGAGATTCAAAGTAGGAAACTACCGTTACCAATATACAGTCCTACCATTTGGACTTTCAACAGCCCCAAGAACGTTCTCGAAGGTGTTCTCAGTTGTGGTAGCTTACTTACGAAGACAGGGAATCACGATATTTCCCTATTTGGACTATTGTCTTTTAAAAGCAGGAACAGAGCTACAGGCCAAAAGAGACATACGCTTCACAATAGATCTATTCCGGGATCTGGGTCTCCTCATAAACTGGCAGAGATCAATCATACAGCCATCACAGACCATAGAAATCATAGGAGCAAACATAGACTCCAGATGTACAAGAGCATTCCTTCCTGAGGACAGATTCACCACCATCAGTGCGTTGGTAGACACTGTATGCATGGCCCCGTCCATAGAAGCACTCGTGCCTAAAACTCTTAGTCCACATGGCTGCGACAACACCTGTCGTCGAACACGTGAGACTGCACATGAGATCCCTACAACTATGGTTCGCAAGACTGTTCAAGCCTCACAGACAACCGGTTCACAAGATGCTATCATTACCGATGGACATAAAACACTCTTTGAGTTGGTGGAAATGCCCTCAGAACCTCCTGAAAGGGGTGCCATTTCAACAGAGAACACCCTCTTTGTGGATGTCAACCGATGCATCTCTAACAGGTTGGGGTTCGTCTCTACAGGGCCATGCAACTCAAGGGAAGTGGTCAACAACAGAATCCAACCTACATATAAATATTGTAGAATTGCGTGCGGTTCGAAGAGCATGCAATTTCTTCCTACAAGAGATCAGAGACAAACACATAAGAGTCATGACAGACAACATAGCTTGTATGTATTATATAAACAGGCAGGGGGGAGCAAGATCACCCTCCCTCTGTGTGGAAGCGATGAAGCTGTGGAATTGGTGCATTGCCTGCAATGTCTCGATCTCAGCCTCTTACCTACCTGGCATCCGGAACACGGTAGCCGACACACTCAGCAGGGCCTTCCCAAAGGACCACGAGTGGGAACTGAACCAGAGGGTCTGGGAAACCATATGTCAGCAATGGGGTTATCCTGAGATAGATCTTTTCGCAACCTACCAGAATCACAAATGTCTGAGATCCTGCTCCAGAGCAGGGATTGGAAACAAGTCCCTAGGGGATGCTTTTTACCAATCATGGTCTCACAATCTGCTTTACACTTTTCCACCTATTCTGCTCATACAGAAGACTCTAATCAAAATAAGGAACGACGGAGCCAAAGCAATAATGATAGCACCAGCATGGCTAAGATGCCCGTGGTTCACATTACTAACCGAAATGTCGGTTCAACCACCAGTATGCCTTCCAATAACACACGACCTTCTCTCTCTCAGAACAAGGGCAAAACACTTCATCAGAATCTTTGGAAACTGCATCTAACAGCCTGACTCCTGCATGGTTCACGCAGGAGGAAATAGAATGCTCTGATCCAGTTCTTCAAATACTTTTGAATAGTAGAAAAGAATCCACAAGACGTACTTACCTCTAAAAATGTCAAAGGTTCACAGAATGGTGAAGACCCAGACAGATTAATCCAGCACAGGCGTCTATCCTGACCGTCCTCGAGTATTTGCTTCACCTAAAAGGATTGAAATTGTCGAACAGCTCACTGAAAGTCCATTTAGCAGTGATATTGACCTTCCACTCTGTTAGAGGCGTAGACACTATATTCTCACATTCTATAGTGAAGAGATTTTTATCAGGCATACAGAATCTATATCCTGACATAAGGACACCAACTCCGAATTGGGACCTTCAGCTGATCCTCCAAGCTGTCACCAGACCACCGTTTAAACCATTGGCAAATTGCTCGCTCATACACCTCTCAATGAAGGTTATGTTTCTAGTAGCTATCAAATCAGCAAGGAGAGTAAGCGAGATAGGGGCTCTAATGGCAGATCCCCCTTACACCGTATTTCACAAGGACATGGTCACCCTGAGACCCCACCCGAGATTCCTCACAAAAATCGACACATCATTCCACATGAATCAGATCATTGACTTACCTGTTTTCTTCCCGAAGCCCCATGCGAATGCAGATGAAGCATGACATCGCACTCTCAACGTCCGACGGGCAATGGCATTCTATATAGATAGAACAAGGACTTTTAGGAAATCTCAAAGACTATTTGTAGCAATAGCTAATAGAAGGAAAGGCACAGTACTATCCTCCCAAAGAGTATCGAAGCTAATACCTAAATGCATATGAGAGGCTTATGTAGTAATCGGTGCTCCTATACCAACTGTAGTGAGGGCTCACTCCACCAGAGCTATGGCCACAACTACAGCCTTTATGAACAATGTCCCTATCGCTGAAATTTGTAGAGCAGCGACCTGGGCTTCGCCTCACACTTTTATCAGACATTACGCAATTGACAGCATGACACGTGCTGATGCTAGAGTTGGTCAATCAGTCCTCTCTATAGTGCATAGACAAACCTCCGAAGCCCCACCTTCCAACTAAGGGCACTGCTTGCCATACACCGCAGGTGGAGCACCCACGAGGACTCGTCTCGAAAGAGAAAGGGAGGTTACTCACCTTGGGGCAGTAACTGTATTTCTTTGAGATGAGGATCCCCGTGGGTGCTCCACCACCCACCCTCCTCCCCTCTCTGTTTGGGAGTGTTCCTCCGGGATTGCGTAGAGAAGGGAATGACGGTTGGAGCCGCGCGTTCTGAAGCAGTGCTGAGGGACGCTGCAAGACTCCAACGGTCACTACTTTTAAATCTCCATAGGTGGCTTGGCGTGCACCTCAGGTGGAGCACCCACAGGGATCCTCATCTCGAAGAAATACAGTTACCGCACCAAGGTGAGTAACCTCCCTTTTTGTGGATACTTGTCTAAGTTTAAGGAACAACTTCCGTCAGAGTCTAGGGTGGAGTTTGCAGATTTAATCGCGGCCATAGCTAAGGCTTCTTCATTGAGAATTGTTTCTGTGGGTGTTCCACTTGTGGTGTTGCACCAGCTGTGCTCCCAGCTGTGTCGTGACGCTGAAAAGGATGAGAACCCCTGCTATAGAAGATAGTGAAGGGAAAAGGTGTATGGGATAGTTTTTTGTTAAGTTTTTTGGTGGCATTTATCAGAAACTTTGGGAAGTAGTTGAGCCAGTTTTATTTTCACAGACTTTAGAATATAAGCTGTTTCAGCTTTTAGAATGAATGGATAAATTCTTTAGTTCTGTCAGATTTATGGTGTGACTATTAGTTTCTGTGTGCTTGCCTTGAACTACTGCATTATAACACCAGGTTAAGTCTGAATAGATTTTTTTTTTTCAGTTTTCTTGGGTTTTTTTCTTTCAAGGACATGGGAAAATTTTGTTTAACGTATGAAGCTTCTATGACCCGCCTGTTCAGAGAAGGCAGGACAGAAACAGTGCGCTCATGTACTATCGAATCGTGCAATTTTGTTCGAGCCATGGAAGACCCAACTCAAAATGTAAGTTCACTGCAGCAATCCATGATAGTCTCATCAGTTTTCTGGACTTGGGTAGGTATCTGGTAATAAAACACATGATTTCCTGTGACTGCATCAGGCGCATTTACTTTATTGTCTACCAACCTAGAAACAACATTAGCCATACGAATAAACTCCATAATTTATTTTAAATGCTTAGGAACTACTAAATCTTACTTTCTTTCCTTAATGAAGAATAAATATCTAAGTTCATATCTATGCTGTAAAGCTTTATCAGCATAGTTATGTCGGTCAGGAGTGTGAAAAAGACACATCCCTATCTGAAATAGCTATGCCAGTAAAAGCCCCACTGTGGACATAGCTATGCCAACAGAGTGCTTCTGTCAGCATACCTATGGTTTGGAGATGGTGGTGTTATTGCAACAGAATTTTTTCTGTCGGCCTGTGCTGCATATACGCTGGGACTTTTGCTTGAATACCTACACTAGCAAAGCACTTGTAGTGTAGACAAGGCTTAAATGGAGACCAAAGATGGTAGTATTTGCTTCTCCATCACTGCAGCAGGATTTCACAATTGTAATGTTAAAAGAACTGCAGTAACTAAAAAACAAAAAACTGATTCTTTTCTTTGCAACTCAAGATTTTCACAAATCTCTTACAATTTTTAAGAAAAAATGTTCATTTCTCAGAAGAAGGAACTGAGAATAGCTAATGAATGCTATTGCAAGGTAATTTTCTGTTATGTAAAGTATTGTGCCAGCTGTGTGTGTGTGTGTGTGTGTGTGTGTGTGTGTTACTTCAAGGAGTAAATATTTTGTAGTGTTTTGTAATAGTATGAATAAACAAATATTTCTGGTTAGCATCTTGCAATAACAGCAAAGAACACTCTAGCTAAAAGAGACAATTTTAGAAAATATGGAAGCTGGAGTGTGATTCTTCTCCTGATTTTTATCATGTATTGTATTCATCTCTACTGTGAGGTTATATTAAAAACAGTGATTATGAATATTGATGGCTGCTAATTTTTAAAAAAAAACTTAGAGCTTTTTCTTTGAATGAATGTGCTGACATTTTAGGGCTCAGTTTTGTGCTAGTTCTTATTTGCCTAGATTTTTTTTTATTAGAATCAGAAGCCATATTAATCCTTTTCTCTATAGTAGCCATAAACATTTGTTACAAATGGGGAGGTGGACTTTGCTCTTCCTATTTTCTTGAATATAGCTAGTCATATAGTTTATTAGTCACCATTTCTAAAGCAGGAAAATAAAACGATAAAGAGTCCAGATTGTTTACACATCTACAGAACAAATAAGGAGTTCTGTGGCACTTTTAAAGACTAACGAATTTATTTATCGCATGGGCTTTCCTCTTAAACTTTTTAGTCTAAAAGCTTCTTTCCTAAAAGTCAGCATTTCTGCTAGTCTGTGCAAATAATTGCAAAGTCACAAATGTAACCTTATGCTCTCATTGTGGGACTGAGCAAGAGAACTCTGGTCCTGGTATGGGTTGTATGGGTAAAACCTTGGGGGCTGGGGGGTGAACTGGTTTGTTTGTTTGTTTGTTTGTTTGTTTGTTTGTTTGTTTTAAAAACAGCCTTTTAATAAGTAAATGTCATGGGAAACCCTAAAGCTATTAAAAGGTAAATGGAGTATGTTCTAAGTACAAGTTTTCTCAACTGTGAATATCTCTTTAAGTAAAGCAGATAGTTCTGCCACTGCACAATTGGTAGGGTAAAGTCCTGTTTTACAACTGTACATGCAGGTCATTATCTTGTGAACATATTGTATTAAAAGAATAGAACATGTTTATTTTACAGAAGAATTGCCCACATTCTGCTCAGTCCAACAATGTGAAAGGTCAAAGTGAGGATACACATCATGCATAGGCTGAATTACAGTGCACATCATACACAGTTAAAATTGTCACTTCTGAGTTTACAACTACAAATATACATAGGATTGAAGACACCTTCTTTCTGACACCACCATTCAGTTAGTCCTGTTTACACTGTGTTAAATACTGTCTTTGCGACTTCTTCACATTGCATAGTTTTTAAACCCAAATTTACAATGGAAATGGGTTTTTTGCCCTATGATCTCTTACTTTGTGCCCTCAGTCTGATGGTGTAAAGTACTACAGTATGTCATGTTTCACAAGATCACTGTTGCCTTTTGATGAGCTTGGAAATTAGTTACATGATTTTTTTCATATGAGCATCCACTGCTCCCATTGACTTCGGTTGGAGAGCTAACAATCCTGAAAATGTCATAGAATTTTAACTTAATTTTTAGAATTGGTGAAAAGTACTTTTTCACCCTATGAACTTACTAAGTGCCATGCCAGAAAAAAGTCACTGAAAACTGTGGGGGCATAGCACCTATGAAGATCTTTCTATAGGTGTGCAGTTTTGAAAATCTGGGCCTGGGTTCATTTCAGAAAGTTTTGTGACAATGTCCTATCTGTTTGACCAAACATTTTAAAGATAAGGTTATGGCCAAGGTTGTTTCTATTATAGTAGGTCAGATGATTCAGCCCTCAGTCACTTTTGACTGTGCATCCTCTGACAGGATGGTATGTCTACTAGAGTATTATTTACCCTTTATTTCTACCTCAGTTTTTTCCTCCCTTGTTTTTCCTGATCTTTGCTACTGTTTCTTTTCTTCTTATTCCTCCTTCATCCTCCTGTGGCACTTACCAGCCACCCTTGTTCTTTTGCCACTCGTCCCCAATGGCTTTTTCTGTGGGATGTTATTCATATTTCAAATGGACTAGTATTACAAACAGGCTGTTTAGGACCTAGTCAGATAATACACCAAGCTGTGATGGAAGAGGGCTAGGGAAGAAGTAACAACAAATTATCAAACACCCAATGTGCTGTGTCTCAGTATGAAACAATTATGACCGGGCCCCAGGGTGCAATCTGGACTGTGGAACAGCTGAGCCTTCCAAACCCATCAATGTGGGCTCTCTCTCAGACTGTGATGCTAATGTCAAGCTATACGCCTCTGACCGGCACTGCACTTACATCCACAGGCAAGGACACACCCAGCTGAGTTACATGAATGATCTCACAGCCATTCATGAACTATCAATAGAGAGGTTTCAGCCAATTCAGCAAGTGATTGTATAAGTTCATTACTTTTGTTTGCCACTCCCTCAGTGTGGAATGTACATGCACCATCTTTGTAACCTGAGCTAAGATTCCCCAAGCACTTCAGCCAAAAACACTATTCTAGATAAAATATAAAATAGATTTTAAGTGATTATAAGGAGCAGGCATAGAGATCAAAATTGGTTACCTAAGAAATAAAAATAAATTTGCAGTGTAAATTCTACTTTAACAGACTAAGCAAGATTTGAATCGAATAATCTGACCTTAACAGATAATACAAACAGTTTACAGTTCTTCAGTACACAGACTTGACCCCCTTCCAGCCTGGGACCAAACTCCTTAGTTCAAATTTTATCTTCCAGACAACGTTCCAGGTAGGGGAAATATGGGTAGGGGGAGAGAAAGGCAGGAAGGAGATGGCCAAGTGATGATGTCACTGTCCCTCTTTTACATTTTCTTCCAGCTGCTAGAAAGATCTTTGATGTGATTTGAGGGGTGGGGTCAGGCAGCCATCATTGGTCATGCAGTTCCCCACTGCCTGGCCACATACTCTCTCTCTGAGAAGTCTCTGGGAGAGTGGATTCTTTTTGACGAGCCATCAACCACTCTCCTGTCTTTTGCTGCATTTGAAAGGCTGGCTGTAAGCATTTTCCAACTTCACAACGTATTTCAGTAGCACATAGCAATATTTCGTCACTTCACATACAATGATAGAACATACAATTCAACCAAATATTCAGGTTCAAAAGATCAGGACTTCTAAAATGATACTTCACAAGGCATGCATTGCACCAAACATATTATAATCATATCACAGTGATGAATATGAGGATTCCAGGGTGCTTCTTTGAGGTATAGAGTATCAGAATAACCAGTCACTTTATCATAAATTATCTAGAAAATGATCTTATTTACAGTAACTAAAATTTTTTATTGGCATTGGCTGCCAATCGACCTCCTAAAATAGCTAAGTTCCGAGCTCTTTCATCAGTTAAATTAGACCTGCTTTTTGTTGCTGTCTAAGAACAGTAATAGAAGCGAAGTGTAAGGTTAGATTTTTTTGATCTATAATCTTTCAGAAATCTTAACTTGATAAGATGCATAATACAGAGGCAAACTTCATTGAGTTAGTGTTGTAATCATATCTCCCTGCAGTACCTGATTCATTGAGTTATTGAATTATTCTTCTAGATTTAAATTTACCTTCCTTACAACTTTCTACTGGAAACTATTGACATATATGCTAACTCCTGCAACTGAAATATGTTAACACTAGAAAAGTTTGATTTTTTTAAAAAAAACAAAACAAAACCAATCTCGCATCACTTCATCCTTTCATGCAGTTGGTGGTAGTTCTTCATAGCTGGGTTTTGTTGCATACTTTGTCTGGTACATGGTTCTTTGTGCTGCAGGTTGAGACCATTCACTAAATTGGAAAATCAAAATTATAAATACTGACTTTTTCCTTGGTGTGTGTTTATTTTTTTAGAATGAAAAGAGGTGTAAACTACTCAAGGTTGCTGCTGCTAAACACCAGCATTTGTATCGCCTTGCCATGAGTGGTGCAGGCATTGATCGTCATCTGTTCTGCCTTTATGTGGTGTCCAAATACCTTGCTGTTGAGTCTCCTTTCCTTAAGGAAGTAAGTAAACTTTCTTGATTGCTCTCGACTAGTGCAGTTTCATGAAGTAAACAAAAGATTAGTTATCAGTAATTTTAGCTTTTTCTGGCACGGACTTGCTATGATTTCATGTTGAATTTTGTAGTTCTAAGGAAAATGTGAAATTGAGTTGGTTGTATTGATATTTTGAAATCTGTTAATGAATGCTAATTTAGCCCTTTGCTACACAACCAAATGACTTCAGTATAACTTGTTACTCAGAGGTGTGAATAATGCATGCCATTGAATAAATAAATGCCATTCAATGCATGCCATTGAATAAGTTATACCAAGTACTGATATAGAGAGCATTATGTCAGCGAAAGATCTTCTCCTTTTGACACAGCTGCCACCTCTTGTGGAGGTCAAGTTATTAAGCATCTGGGAGAGCTCTCTCCTATTGGCTTAAATTATCTTTACCAGAAGCACTACAGTAGTGCAGCTGCGTCACTGTAAATATGTAGCGTAGACCTGCCCTCAGTATCATGCAGCTTTATGGGGGACAAGATAAGCTACAGTGACACAACCTGAAGAAAACTATTTTTGTAGTGCAGTAGATGTCAGTGGTGGTTCAAAGAGATGTGATGTATTGCAAAAAAGAAATGTTTGATAGGGTTTTCATTTTTCTCTAGATTGTATTACTTGCACATAAGATGAAGTTAGCATAACACATCACTCTTCGAAGTTAATGTTCACTTATAAAACTGTGTATGTGGAGAAAAAACGAGTCCTGTGGCACCTTATAGACTAACAGATTTTCTTCGGCATAAGCTTTCGTGGGCTATAACCCATTTCATCAGGTGCGTCAGTTGCATCTGATGAAGTGGGTTATAGCCCATGAAAGCCTATGCCAAGGAAATCTGTTAGTCTATAAGGTGCCACAGGACTCTCGTTGTTTTTGCTGTACACAGACTAACACGGCTACCTCTCTGGAAATTTGTATGTGGAGAGAGAAAGAAAATGTAAATGATTATTGCACAAATGGAAGATGAATGCATTACCTTGGTCAAGAAAACTAAAGAACCTTATTGTATGCTTTTGGGTTTGTAAATTCTAGACATGACGATATTGTACAGTATTGCCCTTGCTTTCTCATAGATGATAAATACTTTGCTGCTTCATTCCAAAAAAGACCAAATGCATGTGATCATTTTCTGGGTCTGCCAAATGAGTGAAATGATCAGGCTAAGGAAGAAAATAACTTTTTACAGCTTTCCTTAGCCTGTCTTGAAACTGATGTACTTTAACTAGAGATTACACAGAACTCTTGCTTTTGTGTAAGGATTAGAGCTTGATCAAGAATCTTTCCACTGACTTTAGTGGATTTTGGATCGGGTTTCTAGTGATCACTCTTCTTATTTCAGCAAGCTTTTTCCAAACGTACTGCTAACAAGAACTTCACTTATTTTCTATCTGGGATCAATTTCAGGAACTTGTGTGCTGCTTTTTTACATCGTTTGTCCTTAAATATAGACCATTCATTTTAATGTGTTCGTTCAATTGGGAATGTTAATTGGAGTACATATTTAGTTAGTAGTGATTAGCTTATCTTGATTACAACTACTTAATTGTTTACACACAACCTGCTCATATGCACATTACTCTGGATTTCATATGCCCTAAAGGTTTTGTCAGAGCCTTGGAGGTTGTCAACAAGTCAGACGCCACAGCAGCACATTGATCTGGAGAAGAACCCTGAGTTTGTGTCCAGTGGTGGAGGCTTTGGACCTGTAAGTTTGGGGTTTAAGTATTTTATAATGTATACTTCTAAAACAGGACTTAGTTTGTATGCTCCTAACTTGAAAGTTTCATCTCAGTAATATGAAGACTGAACATGCTAGTTGAGGGATTCTGAAAACGTGTATTAATGTTTTCCTTTTGTATGTATGTTCTCAGGGGAATCTATTGTCTTGGCTTCATTTTTTTTTTCTTTCAGACTAGGTGAATGAGTGGGTCTTAGAGAGTAATCCAGGTATGCTAGGCAGATATAACTAACTATTCCATGAGGTCTGGTGGAGGGGGGCTTATTTCAACTCTTACTTTTGGTATTTGCATTCATTATGACACATTCCCATTCTTTGCTGAACAACCACTAAGGACATAGAGTAGCTGCTGATGAACGCTCATCTATTCTGTTCCTATCTATTTTTGTTAAACTCCCACCAATTCAAGTAGAGGATTGCAGTAAACATGCTATGTGATACTGTACTTTCTGAACAGCTGATGAGTCTAAAAATGGATTTAAATCACATCTTTGGTATAACTTTAACTTTTCTATCGGACCTTGAATTGTTTTTTATTTTGTTTTGGCTCTTAATTGCAATGCCATAAAATAAAGGAGCGCTCGCCCAAGGGGTATTCCAATGAGAGAATTCTGAACAGATACGCATTTTTTTCCCCAAGATAAGACTTTTACCTACCCAAAAAGATTCAGTGAAACTTGCCCTTCCCAGTGTTTGAACCTTTCAAGTCCTTTCTTTGGGGTAGTTTGACTTGAAAAATGTTTCATGAACCACACCATCCAGATTATATAGCCAGGAATTAGTATCCCAAAGAGGACGTTTTTGCCAGCAAAGAAATATTTCAGCCATGAGGATTTCAGTCTGTTCTTTTGTCCCTTCATTTTGCTCTTTCTTTTGTTCATTGTCTCACTCATCATATTCTCTCTTCCTGTTCCTTTTTACTATTGCTTTTCTTACCCCTGAATGTTTTCTGCACTTCCAAATGGACGGCCCATCTGTCTGCTTGTGGTACCTCTAGAAGCCCTCCAAAAACTGATAGAGGAATTCTTCTATTGTGACAGTGGCAGCCCAAGGACTCATTTCTTTCTTACTTCCTAGTGCCTCTATTCTTCTTTAATACTCTACAGAGCATGATTTTGTAGTATGAAGGAAGAACTGCTCAGTAAGAATGAGACTTTCCTCGGGTGTTGTGAGGATTCATTACTTTTAACTTGTAGGAGGTAGACTGCAGGATAGTCCATTCCTGTATGTTTTTATAGGGTCTGTCCCATGGAACTGCATTTTGACACTTGGATGGTTAGAAGGCAGACGATTGGAACTGAGCTGTGTTCCTCTAAATAGCCGTAATTTTTAAGTTGAAGCATCAGTAGACATAAATTGAAATTTATATTTGCTTTTCAGCAGAAATAAATCAGATGGTGGGGGGGGCAAACCAGATTTTTTTAGGGACACTTTGTGAGACTTTAAACAGTAATTCTAGTAGAAGTGAGGGGCCAAGTACCAGGTCACAACACCATCCTCTCATAGGCTATGTCTACACTTTCTAAAATTAGTTCAAATTAGTTAGTTCGAACTAATTTTAGCAAGTGTAGACATAGCCTATGAGAGGATGGTGTTGTGACCTGGTACTTGGCCCACTTGCTTAGTTCAGACTAACTTTTTTCTAGTTCGAATTAAGTTAACTCGAACTAACTAAAATTAGTTCGAATTAGTTAGTTCGAACTAATTAAATCAAACTAATTTTAGTTAGTTCGAACTAATTCAAACTAATTTTAGTTAGTTCGAATTAACTTAATTCGAACTAGAAAAAGTTAGTTCGAACTAAGCAAGTGCCATTCGTGGCACTTGCTTAGTTCAAATTAGCGATCCCCATTCATTTCAATGGCCGGTTAGTTCGAACTAAGAAATTAGTTTGAATTAACATGGCCACATTGGCTAATTCGAACTGGTTAGTTCGAATTAAAGCCTTACTTCTAAAGCCCTATTCGAACTTAGTTTGAATTAAGGGCTTCCTTAATTTGAACTAATAACTAAAGTCTAGTGTAGCCGTGGCTTTAGTTAGTTCGAATTAAGGAGGCTTAATTCGAACTAACTTGCCAGTGTAGACATAGCCATAGATTGGCTGGCTGCCTGTTGTGACCTAGCATGCAGGGATAGGGGCACAGACTCCAAGTTTAATAATAATCATAATCATAATAATTTCCAGGGTGCAGCATGGTTCAGAAAAGGCTAAGTGTTCCTGCTTTAGAGAACTGGAAGTTATTTTAAAATCTAGTTACAGAACAGGGATTGCATGATTATGTATGAGTATATTGAACCTATTGCTAAATACTTTTTCACAGGTTGCTGATGATGGTTATGGTGTGTCTTACATTATTGTGGGTGAACACCTCATCCATTTCCATGTGTCCAGCAAATTCTCTTGTCCTGAGACAGTAAGTGTGAAGTAAAGATACAATTCTATTAAATTTTTCTACACGACTCAATAGTGATTACAGTTGGGAACTCATTTGTGAAATGCTCTGTGAGTAATTTTTAAAAACATATCGGTGTAATATATGGCTTCTCTCTGGTTACTCCTGTTGACTTTCTTAGATCTGCGATGAATCTGTTTTTCTCAATTTGTATGTGTTGAATAGTTCCGTTTCTAAACAATGGAAGTTACCCTCCATTAAGTCCATCCAGACTTTGATAACACATTGAAAATATGTGGCCAGAAATTTTCACGCATGCAGTGCCATGTCATAAGATACTTATCCATCCAATAAACACCACTGGATTCTCACTTTTTAATATTGCACATCCTTCTGCAGGCGTTCCACTAGTTGGAGATACTAGAGCTTTAAGACAATATAGAATATATGCCATCTATATCTGAAAAAAGCATCTCCTTGTTTAAACAAATGTTTTTCTTCAATCAATTTACATGACACTTACTAAAAATGTACATTTTCCTTCATTAAATAATCACACATAAGAGCATAGATGTCAGTATTGTATAAGCCTTATAAAGCATTCATATACTAACCACCATTTTCTACTGAAAACTGTATTACTTATACAAACTCCTAGTTTGTCCAGATAATACTGATTAACACACACACACTAAGTGTATAATATATTTTGAAGCACTTAATGAGGGTCATCCATTAGCTCAGGTGGGTAGATCTTGTGTGATATATATCCTGTGGTACTGGGTGAGACTCAGTCATTCATTTTATTTTGTACTGTGTTCTATAAACCTGCTGAATTTTGGTGAAATTACATAGATGATCTAGCATTCTTCTGACTGTCTTGTTGGGAACTGGGATTGATCTCACAGATAATTTAATGTATCTTAATGATTCTTTCAGTGCTACTATCAGCTCTTCATAAATGGATTAGGACAATTTTTGTCTTTTCATAACAGAAATTAGTTTTTATTGGATTTGAGGTGCCCTTGGTTATTCATCTTTTAGGTGCATTGTTATTTTTGCCTTACTCATCAATGAAGTCAGAGCTCCACATCGAGAAGGAAGCACTTTTTATTAGTGATGTTGACTTCAGTACTGTTTCTATACCCAGTATGCACCATGTTCAGTGTTTTAACTGTTTGACCCTATTTTTAATCTTAATTCCTTCCTTTCATTATTGATTCTTAATTTACAAGAAGGAAAACTGGTCTGGTTCAGAGTTTATTTTATGAACAGATTAAATCACTGTTGTTCAATTATTCACTGCTGTTTTTATAACCTTCTGGTGCCAGAAAGGTAAGAGACTGACACAACTTCAAATACAAAATCTATTGTCACCAGAAACTTGTGTTAAGACTTCTCTCGGGTCATGTATATTTCCTTATCCTTTGGCGTCATATCAAATTTAGTTCCTGCTGAGTGTGGGTTGTTTCTATTTTTTTTTTTTTTTTTTTTAACAAGTCACTTTTTGAAATGGTAATCTCCATGAATCAGTGCTGGTCCTGAGGGAGAAAATGCTTACATTTAACTTACAATAGAGGCAAATCTAATTTTAAATGGATGTACAGCTAAGTTCTGTTTACCGGAATGTAAATAGATAATGGAGGGGATCCATGTGGAGAGTCCTCTTACACACTGCTTTTAAATTTTAGTCACAATTTCATAAATTCATTTTTCTACTTTACTGTGAAATAGATGACAGCTTCATTCTGTAAATTTCAAAATTACGAAAAATGGAAGAGGAAATGGTTAGAGGAATTTTGTTTACATGATAATGGTGGCAGTTCTTGCATAACAACTTCTTATATCTCTTCATTCTCTTAGGATTCTCATCGTTTTGGAAAAAACATCAAACGAGCAATGGTTGATACGCTGGCTTTATTTGACATTGGTATAAACTGTACCAAGTGATTCCCTAATATCAATGCCAGTCTCCTACCATTGGGGCGAGAACTCTTTTGATCAATGAATGAAAGCAATGTGTGCTAAGCAATGACTGGAGGGGCATTTGGGTAACAACCATCCATTGGTCACCTCTGAATAACCATTCATCACCTATGCTGAGGTTCAAATGTCTCCTTACTTCGCAGTGGCTCAGAAGAGTTTTTTTCCCATAAGGAATGACTTGGTATCCTGCATGCTTCTAGGGATGCAGTAAGGTAACATGTGAAAGGCATATGTACTGTAGCTACTGTAGGCCTATCTCAAATTGGTGTACATTTGATAATTTTACTTAAAATTTGGGCCTACTTGTATTCCATAGATGAATGGGTAAAATTTATTAAGTCAACCTCAGGCAGCAGAAAGAGTTTGACTTGGTGTGTACTGGCAGCCAAACATAAATTTAGTATATCTGCCGCTTCTATCAGTGAGTGACAGTTGTGGATATTCATCTAAGTTTTCATTTTTAAAGGTATTTCTTTGCATTGAAACTATAACACAACCTGGCATAACCTAATATAATGCACTAACTGAAAATATACTGTGCTTCTTGAAAATAAGTATATGCTATAGTGGGTGGTAAAATAGTTGCACTACCTAAAAGAATGGTAGGTACTTTCTTCTGTTTTATAAGCATATAGTTTGCCACATCTTAACTTTATTATTGTATGAACAGACATGCATGTTATATGAGCCAGTGCCTCAAAAATGAAGGCCTCAAAACACCTGAAAAACCTTCCACTGTGGGGTTCTTGGGTTTATTGTATTATTTCTATAAATTTTCTATGCTGAACAAGGGGGATGGTTCAACAAAGACAACGTACAGACATGTTCACTTTTGCCCTGTCTGAAATGCCCCCTTCTTTATCTAATGAAAGACCAGTCCTTGGTGACAGAATGGATTAACTTCTCTGGTTTTTTTGAACTACCACATTCCTTAAAAACACTGTTTTGCTGTATAAGTATCTAAGATGACTGCTGTATATCATGTACATTTTCTCTCAAACTCCAGGGAACATAGCCATCAGTTACCTATAAAACTGTTGAGCAGTCCATAGAAGACTGTCTGCAGCTGAGGAACTGTAGGTTGTTTGCCCTCCTGCTTAGAGGAGCATGCCACCAAATTTCCAAACATCTTTAGAGGGAAATAGGTCTCTGCCTGGACAAGTCATGAGTTAGGGAGAATCTGCATGTAGTTACTGAGGAAAGCAAATGCAAAGGGGTGGTGATGGGGGAGAAAAAGATGTATAATGGACATTTTTTAAAGTGAAGTAAAAAACCTTCACAGCTTATGGTTGCTAGAAATTAAATGAAGTAGCTTTTTGTGATACCTCTCTTCCCTGGGATGTAAGGTTGTGTTCCGTTTAGACAGTCCTTGTATCAGATAGAGCCTAAACAGCATAAAAATGTGGAAAGTACTTGTTAGAGCATCTATATATGAAAGAATCATGTAACATATAAAGTGGTGTCTGGACCAAAATGACTGGTTCTCCAGGGCTGTGAAGAAAAATGTCTGATCATTCTTTAGATTGAAAATATGAATTTCTGACTCTTCTCTTGTTTTGACTCTGCCTCTAACTTTTTTCCCACTGTGGGTTTCCCCTGAGTTTAATACATAAATTTGGAAAGGGAGGCCTTGCTGAAGATCACAGATGCATATTTGATGTGAAAATTGTAATAAAGGAACAGAACAGAAGTGGACCAGAGAATTTTTATTGGGCCAGGTACCATATTCACGCAAGGAAATTATCAAATAAGCCTTACTTAACTGGCAGGCATGGCATCTAGTCAGACTACTGCAGCAAGTTCACAGTGAATTTTGGGGGCTGCAGAAATCATGCACTATTTATATTGACCATTGATCAATCTATTAAATTAACATTAGGACATATTAGCTTATAGGAGAATTTATTAAAAAAATATTTAGGTTTGACTCAGGTTTTAAATGTTTCAAATGTAATTGTTAGTGCAGTTATCAATGCAATTTTACATTCCTTGAGAGTGTAAATATATAATTGGCACAGGAAGTGTTAGTTTTTATTGTACATGTTCAAAAGGGTGATAAGTCGTATGTATTTTTTATTTGTAGTGGATAATTTCTAAACAGATATGGTTTGTATTTCATTTCTTAGAAGGGGAACTATGTAAATAAAAATGTGCTCTTTTGGATGTAAATCTTAAAATGCACAGTTAATGTGGGTTATTAATAAAAAAATAAAATTGCCCATCCTTTTCATTATGTACACTAAAACTGCTCATTTTTATTTGCTTAAAGGCAGATTGTTTGTCTCATTCCTAAAACTTTTAATTTTCTATTAAGGTGCACATAATACTTAGGAACAGTCAAGTTAAAATGTTTATATATTTCTTAATTATTTGCCAGTTACTAACACCTTCAATCACTGATTCTTAACTAGTGATTTAAGGAGTGCAAAGCTAAGATTGAGTGAGCAGTAGGAATAGTAAATGAGTTATTACAGGGCACTGAAGAATTGGCTGGACAACTCAGTTGAGCATTTCCATAATTTCTAACATTTACCTTTCTGCTGTGATTTGAGAGTTAATATTTGGATGGAGAGCTTTCAGCCCTAATTATTTTTGGTGGAAATATGGATTAGAGTGCTTAACTTTAGCTCCACACGCTTGGAAATGTCCCTAATTTATTATGCTTTGTACCATATTCATTTCCTATAGAGCCTTTACTAATTTATACTGGCTTTATCATGTTCATTTACTCTACTTGTACTATCTCTTAAAATGTTGTTCACCTCCAGAACATCGTTTGTTCTTCAGAGGGGTTCTGCCTCTTTTTTGACTTTGAAAAATAAAATTTAAGGTTTCACAATTAACACCCCCTCACTGTGGCGTCTTCCTTTTGCCTTTGCTTCTGCTCAGACCTCCCCGTTAGCGCCTATTAAAACGTAAGTGCTTTACCGACTGACTGCAGTGGTTGGATTGCACATTTAAAATGTTTATGGGAGCCTAGAGCTACGGTCAGCTGCTTATTTTAACTGTATTTTTAAACAAACAATGTGGTCTCCTCGGCTCCTACAAAGCGAGCCAGCCCAAGCCGCTTTCGAAGTAGGCAATTACAGCCCTAAGAATAAGATGTCCGCGAGAGGGCAGTGCAGCACCGTGCAATAAGCAAACACCGCGGGGGGTACCGCCAGTCCGAGCTGCAGCGCCCGGACTCCCCTGCTTCATTGCGTTAGTGCTGAGGCTACATCAAAAGGCGCGCGACACCCAGGCCTCCTGACCCCGCCCCCTTCCTAGACTGTTTCCCGAGCGAAGGGGCCGCTAGAAACCGCTGGTGGCTCAGTGACTCCCCCCTTGTCTTCCCTTCTCTCAAGGCTGCAGCGCGCGGTCACTCCTAGCCCCAGGGTGCGGTTGGGACGGGCACGCGGGCGGGCGCGCGCGCAGTGTGTGGCTTGTGTTCCAATCCCGAGGGCCGCGGTGGCCGTTCCCGGCTCCCTCCTTCCCGCGCGCGAGGCCCGGGAGCTGTTAGCTGTGGGGGCTGGGCTGGCCCTTGCCGCGTGAGCCCAGCAGCGGCGGAGGCGCAGGATGGAGGGGGAAAGGCGGCAGCTCGCGGCGGGGCATGGGGAAGGTGAAGGAGCAGGAGGGAGGCAGCAGCCTGACCGCTCCGGTGTCGCTGGCCAACAAACCCACCCCGTTGCCTCTTCCACACGGGAGCCGGTGGGGGAGGCCCCCACTGGTTATGGAGGGGATCGCAGTGCACTACACGCAGTGGGGGGTGGCCCCTGATCCTCACGCGGGAGCTACCCCTGGGCAGGTGGAGTTATAATCCAGCGTCTCTCGGGCTGGCTGGGGCCAAGAACGCATGTGGGTCAAAATCCACCCCCGCGCACACAGCGTCGAGGCTCATGGCACCAGGGTCCCAATCTCCCCTTCTGCATGTGATAATGCATTTAGAAACCACACTATAACAGTTCCTCCCATGCCCCATTCTGCAGTCTGGGCACTCATCACTTCTTGCTCCAGCTCTCTTGGTAGCTCTGGATGCACATCTATTGTTGGGGCTTCTAAGCACAACCACATGAATAATAAAATAATACTCTGTCTCCTGCAAGTACAGGATTGGGTCTGTCTCCCCACCACACTGCAATCTCAAGGGTTGGGTAATCCACCCTTCTGCTCCCATTCCCTTTGGTGTTGGATATGACAATCCATCCCATCCCACTTTGGGTATTAAAGATGATTGTAAACTCTTCATGCCAGGACATGTCTCTCTTATATGTTTGAATAGTGACTGACAGGTGCTATAGTGCACTATATAAAGTGTTGGATTGGGGTGGGGTATTTTAAAAAAAAAAGGCAAAAATGTCAGCAGCAATATTCAGTTCTGGCTGTGAATTCTGCCAACATGGGTTTGTTGGAACTGGGTTTTGGTTTGGGCTCACCTCTAATTGTGCATGTGTTTGTCATTTTCTTAAAATTATGCTATTTATTTTATAGATGAAAGACTTACTAAGAATAATTTTGATCTAGAAACATTAGAGATCTCTGAACAGAAAAACAGATATGAACAAATGGAGATTCTCACTATGGCTATGGAAAATCAGACACTGCTCGGTGGAATCAGAACAAAAGATGGACTTATCACTGAAACATTTAGTCATAGTTCATTTAGTTCTGAAAACCATAACTTGGAAAATGCAGTAATTAGTAAACCTGGTGAAGAAAGGCTCCACTCCGATCAAGACAATCATTTATGTACTATGACTGAGGGAGAGACTTTACTTGATCAATTGAAATACCCTCTTTTTGTTGAAAATCAAAATAAAATACTGAAAATCAAAATACAGCCACTTGTAGAGGACACTCATGATAATGAAATCACTGGAAAATGTCAGAAGCTACAAGAACTAAATCCTTCAGAAGAAGCTAAAAATACATATCCACTTTATCCACTGCCGCACTTGTACAATGTCCATTTTCTATCTTCCTTAATGATGCAATATAGAAATTCAAATATTTTGTCACTAAGTACCTGCCCTCCAGAAGGAACAATCAATCAAAATGTCAGAATGATACCAGTAAGATTAAACAAACTAGAGATTTCTATTTATGGGGGTATTTTCCTGATTTACAAGTTGTGAGTAAGCACAGTTCCTATATGTAGTAAGAGTGTAAGATGCTTTAAAGTTATTACTATATAAGTTGTATTAGATACATTATCTCTGTCTCTTGTATGCCTTTCTGCTGTGTAGAATGTAGGACCTCCACCGCTGCCCTTCATCTTCTCAAGTCTGCTTCAGTTTTATTTTTACTATATCATTTTGATAGTTTCAGTTCTGCTTGTATTGTGCATTTCCATGTTAACCTTGGTTTACCTTATTGCTCCTTATCATAGAGAGAATCCAGTCCATCTCCCGCCTTACGTTATTTGGGTCTTTCCTCTGCATATCCTAGCTGTCTTCATTTTGTTGTTATTTTCTGTCCTATTGGTTTCTGTTTCATCCTTCACCAGTGTTCTTCATTAGTGATTCCCCCCCCCCCCCCCGGCTATCTCATATTGAGGATTTATCTAAGACAGGTAGCTGTTTATGAAAACTTGGAGGTTAGAGGGTAAGGTAAGTCTCCAAGTTTCAGTATCATATAGTAAAACTGATTTTATAACGGTGTTAAATATTCAAAGTTACTTTGGAGGGCAAGATTGCTACATCTGCAGGTGAGTTTTAGAGTTACAAAATCATGTCTGACTTTCACTATTCTAGGTTTAATGTCTTCATCTGTTCCACCTGTTATACTTACAGTGCAGACAAAATATGTGAAATATCCAACCTCTTAGATGGTTGTTTGCGATGTTGTAGCGTGTGGGACCCAGGATATTAAAGAGATAAGGTGGATGAGGTAATGTCTTTTATTGGACCAACTTCTGTTGGTGAAAGAGACAAGCTTTTGAGCTAAGCAGTGCACTTCTTCAGGTCTGGGAAAGGTACTAAGAATGTTGCAGCTAAATGCAAGGTGGAACAGATTGCTTATACTTAGTTAACACACATTCAAAGGGACCATTGTTTAACTTAAATTGACTCACTTGTTTGAGAAATTCCAGATTAGGTGGACTGTGTTTGTTCTTATTTCGGTGGCCTGTTTGTTCTTATTTCTGTTCATAACTTTAAAATTTGCGAATAAAAATATAGTTCTTTGAATGATTGCTCGTTTATTCCAACTCAGGTGTACACATGCTGCGTGCACGGATTGCCAGAAATTTTTTCACACTAGAGCGGGGGTTTTCAAACTTAGGGTCGGGACCCAGTATTGGGTCACAGACCCTCAGGCACTGGGTGACGGCACCCCCTACAGCTGCTGCCAAAAGACTGGAATCCATTGCTCAAAGATGTAATTGTTGGGTTGCAGGCATAAATGATTTTTTTTCAACTGGGTCCCGAGAAAAATAGTTTGAAAACCACTGCCCTAGAGTACCTGTAGGGTTGGCTGTAGAGCCTTCTAGAGTGGGATCTGCATGGTACGCTATATGTAGCTCAGCTGACCTTCCCCTCCCTAGTTCCTTCTTACTGCTCTGACTGCTCTGACGTATCTGTAACAGTTGCTTGCTCTAACAGCTAGTTCCTTTCCCCTTATTGCTATTATTTAGTTTAAGTACTCATTGTTAGTTCCATAGTTAGCCAATTGTTAAGTTAATTCATTTAGTAGATAATTGTTAGGTTTCTGTCAAGTGGGCTGCCTAAGTACCCGACACCCGGGGGAGAGGAGGGGCAGGTAATGCCTGGATTTAAGTCCTGTGATTCCTGCAGGAAATCTATGCCCAGAGATGACCTACACACCTTCTGTCTCAGGTGCTTGGATGAATCCCACTTGCACAAGAAGTGCAAGATCTGCAGGAGCTTTAAGCTGAGCCTGCAGAAGAAGAGGAACCAGAGACCCAAGTTCCTCATGATGGTGGAGGGCCTCTGTCCTATAGAAGTGGGCCAGAGTTCCAGCAGGGCTGCATTGGTGCAGAGTACTCCAGTGGTGGTGTGAAGCAAGGACTCTGGGAAAGAGCTACAGCGCCTTCATTCCCCCCTGCCCCTCCCCCAGCACCAAAGCCATCGGTGGGGAACCTCACAGGCACCAATCACACTCTTTGGTGCCACACAAGAGGAAGAAGGTGGAGATGGGATGGTCCCCCACTACCAAGTTGGAGAAAGGGATTAGGAGTAAGACCCAAATTGGGCTGCTCAACCCCAGCATGACAAGCCATGACACTGTTGATTCCAGCCCCAAGGAGGGGTCCATCAAGTCCGGTACCAATATCGTTGCTGACCAGGAACATTTTGGTTTAGAGGACTTACAACTCCCCTACATCCTGGAGACTTTTGAGGGGGCACAGGAGCTGATTGAGCAGACAGCTCCGCCTGCCCGAGAACACGTGCCTGCTCTAACACCTAAGAAGTCCACAGTGCCATCGAGAGGCAAACCAGCCCCACTTCCCTTGGCACCACTCTCTGGCACAGCCTGCAGAGCAGCCAGGTCACGCTCCCCTCTTCCAGCAGCATCCTCAGTACCGCCATCCACAGCCACCCAGCACTGCTCCCCCGTACCACTTGGGATTATAGTGGCAGCAAGAGCTCCTTGGTAACGATTGCCAGGCACTGTATGGAGTGAGGCAACTTGGCATGCCCATCTCTGGCACCGAGCATCACCAAGCCATATGAAAGTGGGCCTCGACATCATTCTGCAGCCTTCTCTGGCATCACCCCCTCCATGTCGTCCCCATAGGCACTTCTCCCCCAACTCAGATGATGGGTCGGTGACCCCCGGAAGAGCAGCGGTGACAGCAGGCACTTATCCACCTCTGCAGCAGCTCTGATCTCAATGGCAGATGCCACCTCAGTGGCCATTTTGGATTCCTTGAGCTTATCATCAGGCTCAAGGAACACAGATGGGCCAGTATTACTTGTCAGTGAGTTTAGACTTCAGCCATCCCAGAGAGCTAGTGTCCCTCCAGAGGCGGGAGAAACTTTCAGCCTTGAACCAGAGGGCCCTGTAGACCCAGGAGCAGATTCAGGGGCCCGTACAGGGAGCTCCTCTGGAGGGTAGCATGCAAAATGGGGCTGCAGGCTGAGGAGACTGGAGAACACAGTCTCCTAGTGGACATCTTGGTGCTGGAGGGTTCAGGGAAGGTATCACTCCCCCTCATAATGACTGTCTGAGACACCACTAAGACCCTAGGGCACACTCTGGCATCCATTCCGCCTACTCTGAAATGGATGAAGAGAAAATATTTTGTTCCCTCTAAAGAGCACAAACATTTTTACTCCCATCCAACCTCAGGGTCCCTGGTTGTGGCAGCAGCGAATGAAAAAGAGAGACAGGGCAGCAGGGGCTAACCCCTAAATCAAAGGATGCCAAGAAGCTGGATTTGTTTGGGGGAAAGTTCTACTCCACAGGTGGCCTTCAGCTGAGAATCACAAACCAGCAGATGTTCCTCAGCATATGTGCTTATAACTTCTGTGTGTCTTGAAAAATTTACTGACTCTCTGCAGCAGGACTCCAGGATGGAGCTCTCTGCTATGATCAAGGAGGGCATAGTGGTATCTTGGGCACTCCTACAGTCTGCCTTAGATGCAGCTACCCACACTATGGCATTGGGCATCACCATGCGACAGAGCTCCTGGTTAGCGGCCTTGGGCCTTCTGCAGGAGGTGCAAGCAATGATTCAGGACCTGCTCTTTGAAGGGTCAGAGCTTTTCTCATCACAGACCCAAAACTTCAAGCTTTGAAAGGCACTTGAGCCATTTAAAAATATTTAGGCTTACATATTCCAGCAGCACAGAGGCAACCATACAACAGAATGCCTCAACCAATGCCCTGGGAACCAAGAAGAACTTTTGAGGGTGTGCCCGAGGACGACATATTAGCCAGTATGCCAGATCCATTCCTCCCTCTTTGGAGACAGGTTTATTGCGGTTCTACTGTGCGTGGTCCAGAATTACATCAGACCAATGCCTCCACGTAGTGAAATGGGGATATTTGCTCCAGTTCTAATCCATACTCCTTTCCACCCCACTCTCACCCCCCCCCCCCATTCCTCCCTATTCCCCTTCAGTGATCCCACTGACAAGCAACTGCTTCTTGGTGAAGTGCAATCGCTGTTACAGATAGGAACCATAGAAGAGGTGCTATTAGACCTGAGAGGAAAGGGACTCTACTCCCATTACTTTCTGATCCCAAAAGTGAAAGGGGACCTGTGCCCCATTCTAGACTTGCGAGGCCTGAACAGATTTCTATGAAATGTGATGTTCCATATGATTTCACTAGCCTCAATCATTTCTACAGTGGATCTGGGAGACTGGTATGCTGCCCTCGATTTAAAGGACATATGCTTTTACATAACTATCATACCACGACACAGAAGGTTGACCTCAAAGCCTCCCTATACAATCTCACTTCCACATTATCCAGGACATTTTCCTCCTGTGGTGTGGGTTATTTTTTGTCCAAAGCTTCATGCTAGTGACAGAGAACACAGACTACACACACTTGATGTCAGGTGGGTGTCATCCTTTTATATCAAAAGGATGAAGCCTTTCAGAAAGACTCAACTGTTTGTGACTATAGCTGACAGAATGAAAGGGAAACCAGTTTCCTTTTAGCGCCTTTCCTCCTGGATTATAGTGTGTATCCACCAATGCTACAAACTGGCAAGAATTCCACCTCCAGTGATAACAGCCCATTCTCGGGCTTGGCTCAGGTGTCATCGGCAGCCTTCCTGGTCCACGTTACAATAGTGGATATCTGCAAAACCGTGACCTGGTCCTTAGTCGTTTCTGCACTTTCGCCATGCACTATGCCATTACCTGGCAGGCGAGAGAGGATACAATGTTTGGTAGACTGGTTCTGCAGTCGGCAAGGCTGTAAATTCAGTCCCTCCAAGGGAAGGCTTTGGAATCACCTGACTTGGAATCGATATGTGCAATCACTCAAAGAAGAAAAGGTGGTTACTTACTTATAACTAGTGTTCTTTGAGATGTGTTGCTCATGTCCATTCCAATATCCACCCTCCTCCCCTCTTTTGGAATTTCCAGCAAGAAGGACCTGGGGAGGATCGGGTCGGGTTGATTGAGCTTTATATAGAGCACCATGCAGGTGAAACATTAGGGGAAACAATTTCCATCAATCCGTGCACACGGTGTGCACACTCCTGAGTTGGAATGGACATGAGGAGCACATCTCAAAGAAGTGATTACAGAGCCGCTGGCCATTATCTTTGAGAACTCGTGGCGAATGGGGGAGGTCCTGAAGGACTGGAAAAAGGCAAATATAGTACCTATCTTCAAGAAAGGGAAAAAGGAAGATCCAGGGAACTACAGACCGGTCAGCCTCACCTCAATCCCTGGGAAAATCACGGAGCAGGTCCTCAAAGAATCCATCCTGAAACACTTGGAGGAAAAGAGAGTGATTAGGAACAGTCAACATGGATTCACCAAGGGCAAATCGTGCCTGACCAACCTGATTTCCTTCTATGATGAGATGACTGGATTTGTGGATGTGGGAAGAGCCATTGACGTAGTATACCTCAACTTTAGCAAGGCTTTTGATACAGTTTCCCACAGCATTCTTGTCGGCAAGTTAAGGAAGTATGAGTTGGACGAGTGGACCGTAAGGTGGATCGAAAACTGGTTAGATCAACGGGCTCAGCGGGTAGGAATCAATGGCTCGATGTCTGGTTGGCAACCAGTAACGAGTGGAGTGCCCCAGGGGTCGGTCCTGGGGCCAATTCTATTCAACATCTTCATTAATGACCTTGATGATGGAATAGACTGCGTGCTTAGTAAGTTTGCGGATGACACCAAGTTGGGGGGAATGGTAGATACTCTGGAGGGCAGGGACAGGATCCAGAGAGACTTGGACAAATTGGAACACTGGGCTGAAAGAAACCTCATGAGGTTCAACAAAGACAAGTGCAAAGTCCTGCACTTAGGACGGAAAAATCCCATGCACTGCTACAGGCTCGGGACCGATCGGCTAAGTAGCAGCACTGTAGAAAAGGACCTGGGAGTTATGGTGGACGGGAAGATGAATATGAGCCAACAGTGTGCCCTTGTTGCCAAAAAGGCCAATGGCATATTAGGCTGCATCAGTAGGAGTATTGCCAGCAGATCAAGGGATGTGATAATTCCCCTCTTTTCGACACTGGTCAGGCCGCATCTGGAGTACTGTGTCCAGTTTTGGGCTCCCCACTACAGAAAGGATGTGGACAAATTAGAAAGAGTCCAGCGGAGGGCAACAAAAATTATTAGGGGGCTGGGGCACATGACTTATGAGGAGAGACTGAAGGAACTAGGCTTATTTAGTCTACAGAAGAGAAAACTGAGGGGAGATTTGATAGCAGCCTTCAACTACTTGAAGGGTTGCTCCAAAGAGGAGGGAGCTAGGCTGTTCTCGAGGGTAACAGAAGATAGAACAAGGAGCAATGGTTTCAAATTACAGCTGGGGAGGTCAAGGTTGGATATTAGGAAAAACTTTCTCACTAGGAGGGTGGTGAAGCATTGGAATGGGCTATCTAGGGAGGTGGTAGAATCTTCATCTTTGGAGATTTTTAAGGCTCGGTTAGACAAAACCCTGGCTGGGATAATTTAGGGGGAGTGGTCCTGCTTTTTAGCAGGGGGTTGGACTAGATGACCTCGTGAGGTCCCTTCCAACCCTATTATTCTATGAATCTATGATTCTAACACCAGTTACAGGTGAGTAACCATCTTTACTATACATGATGCAATCATTAATAGTAAATGCATTGCATTTAAAATACAAAGATGTTTGTGAACAAGAAAATAATATTAGTGTGTTCAGCTTTCTTTCACAAGGTTTTATTTTAGTATCTAGTAGTACTAGATAGTCAGAGAAATATATAAGCTGTTTTTCTCTATCTCTCAATCATATAAATAGCATAGAATATAAGGCTGGTAGGGACCACTGTGATCATCCAGTCACCTGTATTACACAAGACATTGGACTTCCTTGAATTAATTCATATTTGAACAAGAGCATACCTTTTTGAAAAAATCCTATCCTATTTAAAATTGTCAGTGATGGAAAATTCACCCCAACCCCCCGGTAAGATGTTCCAATGATTAATTACATTCACTTAATTTTTTTAACCTTATCCCCAGTTTTAATTTGTCTCGCTTCCATTTGTAGCCACTGGATCTTGCTCTACTTCTTTCTGTTAGATTGTAGAACTCTGTATCATTTTTCTCCCCATGTGGGTACTTATAAATTGTGATCAAGTCACCCTCAGCCTTTTTTTTTTTTTTTTTTAAATAAAACTTGATAGAGTTAATTGAGTCTGTAAGGCACGTTTTCCAATCTTTTAATCATTTTCCTGTCCAGTCTCTAACCCCTCTACAATTTAATCAATATCCTTTTGGAGTTGTGGGCATCATAACTCTGTATAGTGATTGCACCAGTGCACCATGTCCCTACTAATTTTCAACATCATTTTGTAAATCAAGATTTTGTATATCCAGATCTTAAACTTGGAATTAAATGACTATGATTTTTTTACAATTGAAATCAAATAGTTAAATTTTTCTATAGATGTGTTAGAAATTAAAGAAATGAATGAAAGGAAACGTACTCTCTTTCTCTAGGTATTCAGACCGCTATTAGCTCCAGTTACTGGTGGGAATAATTGTATTTGTTATGACCAATTAAAAAGAATGCTTAATAGTACTGAGCAGTCACAAGCCTTGCCAGGTAGCTCAGATGGTAAGTGTTTGGAGATGTCACCTATTTTGAATTTGATTTTTTTTTTTTAATTTGATCTTCCCACCCATTTACAACTGACTCTCTCTGTATGTGGTAAATTCTCTTTGTCCCTATGTGTGCAGGACTGTTCAGATTTCTAGTTTGTTTCTCTCCTCTAAGTAAATTTTTTGTTAGCACTCATAAAAATGTGATGAGATTGGTGATGGAAGTCTTCTGTTTATTCATGCAGCAGTTATAGCGGTGCTAGCTTTTCCACATTGCCTTATCAGTGTCCATCAACCCTAATTTAGGAGGAGCTGCTGTTCTATTTAGGAAGAGGGAGATTATTTGTCATCAGGTTATTTTAGATCTTGACTTCTCTGAGACTTCCAGCAATGAGTGCCACTTGTAATTGGTGATGGACTACACACTATAAAGATGACTACAGTCACAAGTTCATTTGATATAAACCACTGAATGGGAAAGATTTTTGGTCATTACTCACAAGGCCCAAATTTGAACTAACTACTGAACGGTAAGAGGTATAGTATGATATCACCAATCCTCTGAATTTTTCCCCCAAGGCTCTGATTTCTGATTGCACATTAGCTTTGTGAGCATTGATCTTGTTGGGATAATGTGGACTTCACATGATGGATATTGAAAAGAAATTATGTTTTTAATTTCTAGACAATATTGCCTCCCACTTCTCCATTAACCATGTACCTCTTTTTACTTTGATGTTCAAAAGTAAGCTCAGGAAGTTATAGAGTATGTATTTGAAAAAATTATTGTAGCTCACTGGTTAGCTTGAAAAGTTAAGATGTAAAGTTTAGTTAAAGGATAGTTTTCTCCCTAGTCCTTTGAAAGGATATTGCTCATGTTCAGGCAGGTAGGAGTGAGCTCTCTTCTCATGAGCTCAGTAATGGCCACTTTGTGCCCTGTCCATTCACAGGTGTACAAGGGAAGGCAAGGGGATGCCTGTGGGCCAAAGGAGCCTTATACACTTGCATAGGAACCATGCACTACCTGTGTGCAAACAGTATTCTTTGCTTACTTGCCATTGCAAAAGCCAGGATCAGGGAAGGGACAGAAGTATAACCGGTTATACAGAGCTGGGCAGATGTGCAGCAGGGATCATGCTGCATCTTCCTAAGTGGTGATCCAGGGGGTGTGCTCTTTACAGTAGGCATGCTCAGGACCTCTTGGAGGGATTGTAGATCCTTGAAGAGCGTTGCCTTTTAGAGCTCTCCCTGTGATTATGTTGCTCTGCATCAATGCCAAAAAGATAAAGCTGCCCTTATATTGATGCCATACCACAGTGCATGTTCTCTAGTAATTTCTTAGAGTGAAAGTTTTTCTTCTAATATGAGTTATCTCATAGCCATTTCTCATGTGATGGGGTATTAAAATCCTTCCAATGGCAAGCTGCACATTCATCAGCCTTTATTAACATCATTGAGAAATATATGATTTTTCCCACCTGGACTTTTGAAGAAGATCAAGCTGGCTCAATATTCTCCCTACATTCCTAACAGGAAGTCCTTTATAGGAAAACATTTAATACCTTTATACAAGTCTAGCTACACTTTTAAGAATGCTTGTTTTAATTTTTGTCAGCACCCTATGCAATTGCGATGATGCCCAAATCCCTTTTTCCCCCTCAAACGTAGTGTAAAAAACAAGAGTCCTGTGGCACTTTTGAAGACTCAGATTTATTTATTGCGTGAGCTTTTGTGGGAGAAAATCCCACTTCGTCACACACTTTGAAGATGGGAAACTTACAGAATGGGAGGAAATTAAATGCAGGGGAGTGTATGACATAGGATCAGGTCAGGCTGTGAGCATTTAATTTTCTCCCATTCTGTAAGTTTCCCATCTTCAAAGCATCTGACGAAGTGGGATTTTCTCCCACGAAAGCTCATGCGATAAATAAATCTGTTAGTCTTTAAAAGTTCCACAGGACTGTTTGTTTTCCTGCAGTAGACTAACACGGCTCCCCGTTTGGAACTTGACTACATGTAGTATAAAAGATCTCTTAATGTATGCCATTGTCCTCATTGTTAAAAAAAAAACAACCCTCCATTTTGTGTGACAGAATCTTGCAGTGATGTCAGCACTT
The DNA here is from genome assembly GCA_007922175.1 of Pelusios castaneus. Taxonomy (NCBI): domain Eukaryota; kingdom Metazoa; phylum Chordata; order Testudines; family Pelomedusidae; genus Pelusios; species Pelusios castaneus. The sequence goes on from ML685890.1 coordinate 1,106,373, forward strand.
TACCACAGCCTAGTGCTTCTGTCTGTGATGAACTTGTAAGTATGAGTTTAGGTTGTTGTTTTCTTGGAAGTGTTTATTCTTTGTTTCTGAATTTATAGGCAAAATACTCTAGAAATTGGAAACAGGAATTACAGTAAGTGCCAAAGGGTAAATGCAGCCCTATATATTCCACATAATAAAGAAAAAAAGAGAACATTAGACATACATTTCTGAAAATCTTGGTAGTAGAGTTGTGCTCCTAAACCCTTATTTAGGGGCTAATCTAAAGCCCACTGAAGTCAGTGCAAAGTCTCTGATTGACTTCAGTGGGTTTTGGATCAGGCTGTTAAGCATCTAAGTGGCTGATTTTCAAAAGTGCTAAGACCAGCAACTGTCATTGAAGAGAATGGGTATGTCTGTGCTGTCCTCAGTAGCAAACTTCCCAGATAGGGTCAAAAGACTGAGGCTAACGGAGCTTGCACTACTTCTCTAAAAATAGCTGTTACAGCCTGACCTGATCCTATGTCATACCCTTCCCTGCATTTAATTTCCTCCCATTCTGTAAGTTTCCCATCTTCAAAGCGTCTGACGAAGTGGGATTTTCTCCCACGAAAGCTCATGCGATAAATAAATCTGTTAGTCTTTAAAAGTGCCACAGGACTCTGTTTGTTTTTCTACAATAGACTAACATGGCTACCCCTTTGGAACTTGACTATGTAGATGTTGTGGTTGATGCTGGAGCTCCGTCTCTGAAGTCTAAGGAAGGGGTTTGATTTCAGAGCCTGAGCACCAACCCAAGCCACAACTGCAACTCACTGTCTACGCAGTTCTTTTTAGAGCATTAGCACAAGCCCCAACACCCCAAGTGTCTTAACCTGGGCTGGGAGGCTTGCTTCCATGGGCAATCTGTGGGCAGCATAGACACACCCATTGAGGCTATGTATGTGCATAAATACTTTGGTAAATCAGGGCCTGAAAGAGACATTGGCCATCCAGATGCTCTGTATTTGATAATGTAATGCACTAAAGCTACCTTGCTGGCCCCCACAAATGATTTCCCCAGCACAGGGCGACACTGGACAGTGTAGTAGCTTCTATACTAACGCTTTGCCTAAGGTAATCACAGGCACCACGGCCAGCTGTCCCTCCATGGTTAGGGAATACAAAAGTGGCTTATGGTCACTGTTGCACATATTCTATCTTGAGCTGTGCCAAAAAGCCCCTCGGCTGCCACTTAGCATGTGAGCCTGTATCGTGTCGCATATATACAATGAGGCAGAATTAAGGATGGGGGTGCAAGTATAACATTGACAATTCCTACCTATGGAGTGCTTCACTTTACAACCCTAACATTTTCTTAATGTATTTGAGTATTTTAAATGTAATTTCCTAGGTTTATAAAAGACAAACCATAAAAACAAAGTAGTTCCAGGTTGGAGAACTTTTTGCTAGAAATGACTTGAACGCTCTTATTGACAAAGTATATTGGGTTCCTGGTGAGTGCTTCAGTGTGGCCATTGAATGACGTAGGGCTTCATTCAGATGTGCGATCATTATGCAGTGAGTACTACAGTCTTTCCATGTACCAGTCAGACAAATGTTTTATGACAGATAGTATTGCTAATGAGTAAAGGTGTGGCAATTCCCATTTGAAGGAGAGTGCTGCCAATGTTCAGTCACTGCTCCTTGTGACAAATGTCATCATATGGGAATGCTGCTTACATTGGTAGATCCCAGTTCTGTTACTCACAACTTAGTTTTTTCTTAAATCCCTTGGCTCCATAGTAGCACCTCAGAGTTACGAACACCAATGTAGTTACAAACTGAGCAGTTAACCACACATCTCATTTGTAACCAGATGTACACAATAAGGCTGCAGCAGTCACACATTTAAAAAAAGGAAATACAGTACAGTACTGTATGAAACGTAAACTACTAAAAAAAATGGGGAAAGCAGCATTTTTCTTCTGCATAGTAATGTTTCAAAGCGGTATTAAATCATTATACACTTTTGAAGAGCAGCCATAACGTTTTGTTCAGCATTATGAACATTTCAATTACGAAACAGCCTCCATTCCCAAGGTGTTCATAACTCTGAGGTTCTACTGTATTTTATGACTAATTCATATGTTTTGCATAATTTGCTAAAGCACTTTCTTAACCTCTCCAAGGCAATGTGGAATTAAGTTGAGGGTTGGCGGTATAGGAAGGGAGGGAATATGTTTGTTAACTGTAAAGTATGTTTTTGTGCATTACCTATTGTTATTTTCTAGAAGTATTTTCATTTGGGTATTAAATGAAAATCATTCAGCCTAAGCAGTGACACTTAGAGCTAGCTATTCTTGAAATTAGGTTTGAGTACAGTCTTTGCTTTAAAATGTATTGTTTATGCAGGTATAAATTCTCATCCATCCTACTGGCACTGCAATTTAAGCAGCATTTAAAGTATGCCTTTTAAGATGTGAAACTGTTTTTTCAGGAGGAGCCAAGAGAGGCAGTTGTTCATAATATGGCTAATAACCAAAAGGAAGCAATTTTTCAGAATTCAAATGCAGGAGAAATCAGCTGCAAGTTACTAACTGAACAAAACGCAATGGAGGACCCCAGCTGTTCAAACAAAAAAGATTCCAGCCCAGTGGTAATTACTGCCTGAGACTAACAATAACAGTACACATTGAAGGAAATGATGTTTGTTTTGCCTATTTATTTATATTACAGTAGCATCTAGAGACCCCAGTCAGGACACTTCTATGTTGGTGCTATACAGACAAGTAATGAGAAGGAGTCTGTGTTGTGATTTATTCTAGGTTATATTTAATTATATATTTTGTCTATATTTTTAATTTACTATATAACATTAGAAGTAATGCAAACTGTAGAATTGGCTACATACAAAAAGAGATGTTTGCACTATAGTTATAATTGAAAGCCATATTTCTGTCTGAGGGCTGAACTATGATCCCAGCACACAGTACAATAACAGGAATGTAGCCTGGAGAGTTCTATGGTCGGGGAGTCTGGAAAGCTAAGAATCCTTCCCATCTGAGATGAAGAACAGTAGCATAACTGCTCAATTGCATTCTGTGATCAGACAGACTGGTATTTTTATGAAAACCTTTATATCTATGTTCCTAGAATGACTATCTCTTAGATGAAAACTAATTACAAGTTATGTATTTCAGGTGATCTGCCAGTTGAAAGGAGGTACTCAAATACTTTGTATAAATAATTCTGACACAAGAGAGCTAAAAACAGTTCATCTGGTTCCCCAGTATCAAAACCAACATAATTATTTTCAGTCAGGTACAAAGAAAATTAAAATTTGCATTAATGTATCAGATATTATGCCACAAAGCGTTAATGTGTGCTATGTGTTTGTGTTCCTAAGCAACAGTGATGCTGAGAGAAGAGCCTAGACTGATGTGGCTGGCTACCACTACTTATTATTTATTATTTATGGTACCTGCAAGGATGCTAGGTACTTCATAGAAAACCACAAGATTGTTACAGGAGATGTTCTGAAATTAGTGAATTGATCATATGATGTTAATAAGCAGATTACATTAAGTATGACAGTCACTTGAATTTATTCAGTTTGCCACCAAATGTCACTCTTTCTCCAAAAATGGAAAGAAGCTCACTGGCATTGATTTGGTTTAGCCATTAAGATTTTTAGCGGTTTAGTACATTTTGTTTAGTACATTTAGTACATTTGGTTTAGCCATTAAGATTTTTAGCGGTTTAGTACATTTTCATCTACAATAGCAATACAGTATGTATCTGTAATTTAGTTGTATTTTAGTAAGCTTGCATGACTTTCTTAAGAGCTATTTTACCATTGTCTTCTTCCTTGTTGTTTTTATTATTATCTGTTATTTGTATTGAGTAACACCTATGGGCACAAATCTAAGATCAAGGTCTCATTATGTTAGGCACAGTACAAACATGACTAACAGGCTCAGTTTCACAAGGTGTGGAGCATTTTCAATCCTCATTAACTTCAGTAGACTCTGCAGATGCCCAACACTTCAGATATAATGTAAAAATAAAAAATCATGCCTTTACTAAGGATAAATCTGAAAGATCCAAAATTAGGAAAATATTTATATTAAAATTCCAAATTCTGTTATAGCTACAATATCTCCAGAGGAGAGGTGGGTGAAACCATACCAAAGACTTACCATATGTCATTATCATCCATTTGATCAGACTTTTTTCCATTTTACTCACCTTCGCAAAATGGAAAAGAGGACAACATGAGGCCCAATATTAAAAGAACAAGGAATTAAGTCCAGAAAAGTTCCAGATGATAAACCCCAGAAGCTGCCAAATTGTGCTTTTTTCTGATCTCTATTTTCTTTTTCTTACAACAACTGCAAGAAGACATCTGTAAATTAATCTGTAAATTCAGGTGGCAAAATTTATCTTGTCAATCCCATAGGCTATGTCTACACTTGTTAATTTAAGTTGACTTAGCATGTCCCCACTCAAAAATTAAGTCAACTTAAAGGGGACCCTGCCAAATCGACTTAGAGCGTCCATACTGGATGCCTAAGTCGACTTCTAGGGGCTAGGTGGACCTGTGACTGGTCCATGGTGGCAGGGGGCCGCCCCTTGCCAAGTGCCAGGGGGCTCAGCATTTGCCCCATTGTACCTGGGTACAATGGGGACTGAGCAGGATGGGGACACTGGCAGGGCATTGGAGCAGGGTGGGCAGGGCTCTGTCCTGCCCTGTGGGGTGGCATGCCAGGCTCTGCCTGTGCCAGCCACCCTGGCAGGGAGGGCAGTGGGGGAGCTCTGAAGTCGATTTAGGGCTAATCTGCGTCTACACTGGCTAAGTCGACTTAGCCAGTAAAGTCAACTTTAAATGAGGTTTTATAAAGTCGACTTAAATTTTCCTTAAGTCAACTTAAGGAAAATGTATTGTAGACGCAGATTACATTAAGTTGACTTAAGCAAGCTTAAATCGACTTAATTTGTAAGTGTAGATGCACCCGTAGAGTCTAATATTCCAATTTTTTCAAACTGGTGGTGAGGATTGATATAAATTAAAGTGAATGGGACTGTTCACATGCTTAATTAAACATGTGCTTGAGTGCAATGCTGGATCTGGACCTATGTAAAGAAGCCCCCTCCAGGGTTATGGCTTCCTCCTTATTTTTCTAGCAGTAATTTTTTTGTTCATAGGCAAATAATTCTGCTCCAAGTGCATTCTTCTGATTTTCTAAAGTCATAAAATAACCCAAAATAAATACAATGGAAGTTTCTGTCATTTACATATTTATAAAGTGGTTTTAGGCTATAAACATTTGCATTTAGAGTGTTATTAAACATATTCTGATGCCTTTAATGTCAAATAATAAAGGCCTCCTATGCTCAATTTACTTGTTGACAAATTGGTGATGGTCTTTGGTGACTGTGTGCAACTGTTTAGCTTTTAATTCCAAAATGGAAGTCTTTTGCAGAGTTAAATGTTTCTGGGAAGAGATCTTCTGGGCCTTCTATTAACCATATTATTGTGGGGAAAGCATGGGCTTTGGTTCCAAGCTAATCTATGACAAAGAGATGGAGATGAAAGGTAAACTCAGGAAATGTCTTCTTCTTTAATTGAAAAAAAAAAAAAAGGTTAAAGATGCTAAATGGCACACCTGTAATCACCAGTTTAGGTTTTGATCTTGAAAATACTTATGTATGTGTTTAACTTTATGACTTATTAGCAATCCAATTAACTTCATATAAACTTTTCTTATCAGATGTGCCTAACACTATGACAACTCTGCTGGGGCAATTTTTGCCAATTCCAGGTAAACTGGATCTCAGTGAACAACAGGTAAGGAAGCCTTTTCCAAATAAATAAATACTGTCCTTCCTTCTCTTATGGCTTTCCAGTTAAAGTGGAATATTCATTTGACTTAGGGAAGTAACCAACACCTCATATATTCTGTTCAGAACCTTTAAATCAGAATTTCTAGCTGGTATGTACATGTTCTTGTATAAAGCAGACTAGGTCTGCATTCAGTATAATTATCATGGATATATAAAAACCTGTGATTTCAAAATCATTTTGGAAGAATGAAGTTGAATCCAGTGTTAAGAACATACCTTTTAGCAAGAGTGTACTTATTATAGTATCAGAATCTTCATATATGAGATGTTATGATTAGAGACTGTTTCAGGGTTTGTCTACATATGGCCACAATTTGGATTATGGATGTGTGATTTGTAGAACACTCTGAATTGTTGCACTCTAACTACCCTCTGAAGATCCTGCTGGCTTGCATGACCTAAAAGATATCTACTTTGTGTAAATGTAGTTTTTTGAAATAGGACTACATCAACGTGAACTAGGTACCTTTTCATTCACACTAGCAGGATTTACACAGGTCAATCAGAGAACAACAGTTTAAAGTGCTCTTCAAATTCCACAACTGTAGTCCAGACTATGGCATCATATAGACAAGGCATTAGAAACTTATTTCTGTTTGTAAATGAAATCACAACTTCCTGATTTTTGCCTGCAAGGAAGGAAAACCACTCTGAAAATACACACTTGCTAAGTGCCAGTTACCCTTCAATTCCCATTGAAATCTGTGAGAGTTGAAGATGGTCAGCTGCTTCTAGGATTGACCTATAACTGGAAGAAATTTTCAGCATATATAAAATGGTTTTGGAATTAAAATTCACTTTTGCCTTCTAGTGTGTGTGGGTTTGCATAGATGTGTGTGTTGAATGTTTGTTTAAAATGTCAAATTTTGAAGTGGAGCAATCACAATCCAATGCATAAAGCACATGCATTGGATTAATGGGTATTAATTTTTTCTGTCATTGTAAGTACTGTGGCAATCATCCTTGGCAGTATGTTAGTAGGACTTCCCTTCTACCCACACTTGTTTCAGATTTGAAATATTGATTGTTATTCAATCTTTAAAAATATTCAGATTGTTATACTTGTTATTTGTTATCACTGAACTGGGGTAATTGTTAGAACAATGTGTTAGTTTAAATATAACAATGGAATTTACAATGGAATTTACATGGAAAGAAGGCTGATAGAAAGCCTTGGATTTCTAGTCTGTCAGTTCAAATAGAGTTCAAGTCAATAGTGACTGGAATTATTACCTGATGACATATGATTTGAATGAAATGAAATTATATGAAACATGTCAGATGAATTAATTGTCTCAGTCCAATTCTGAGTGGATAAATGTCTATATTCAAAAGAGTGAAGGCTTAAGGGCTGAATGGAGCCTGAATTCTTCTGTTATCTCTAAAATTGGTGTCTGCAGGTCAGGGGTGAGATACATAGGAAATGTGTAGAAAAAGTTGCAGTTTTGTTTAGTGTCTATTTGCACATTCCTCCCCATTTTCTTCTTCCCAATGGTCCTCTGTCATCTCCTTCCATCTGCATAACTTTCCCAATATAGCCCCAGACTTTCTTTCCATGACCCTCTCTAAAACAAAATCCTTACTCATTTTGAATTTCACATACTCTTGGGCCAGTCCAATGGTTAATTATATTTAAACACACTGGAAAATAACAGTGACAATAGCCAGTGGGTACTGACTGCGGGAGTTAAAAAAGATTGGACCCAGATTAGACTTGAGCATGAAAATATTGTGCAAGCGCTGAACAGCCTAAATGAAATTTACTGCTAGTTCTTTGCAATAAATAGGACAAGAATCTTTGCATATTGAACCGTTTTAAAGAATGTTAGTACATGTTTTCCCAGCATCTGTATCTCCATTAACTTTAATAGTAACATTTGCCAGATTAAGACAGTCTTCTGATCTGTCTCATTCTCAAAGTCACAGAAATGAATTGTCTTTATTAAAAATAAGCAGAAACAGGACTTTTGCTTATTATTTTGAACAGCTTGATAATGGATCCTTACAATCAGTAGCCAGCAGTGCCACATTCCAATCAGAAGTAGATCTTCAAGAGCCAACGAAAATGACTTTAGTTGGGTAAGAAACATGAAACCTTTAATTTGCTACTGATTTTAGGGTCAAATTATTCTCTACAGTTGTAATATTTCTTGTTGTTTTGGAGAGTTCACTTCAAGCACTGATATTGCATTTAATATGCCTTTTCCCCTCTCTCCCAGCAAAGAAAGCCGTTCTGTTATAGTAATTGTGTTTTTCTGGAAATACTGTGGCAGAATGTTTCCTCCACCTCAGTGGGTCCCGCACTTCCCCCACCAGTGGGCCAGGATACTCTTTCTCCCCTCAGAATTTCCTCCTCTAGTGGTGACTCACATTTTAGTTTGTAACTGACATGAAGATCTAGAGCTGAGTTTTTTTACTGACATGGTGAACTTTTTACTGACATCTCTAAAATACCATAAACAATACAATAATGTTACAGTATTATAGCAGCAGAGAAAAGGTAGGACTGCTGGTTGGAGAGATGGGAAGAGTAGAGGGGGAAATGGTGCAAGGGGCAGGAGGAGAATAAAGGCAAGAATGCTCAGCTGGGGATAGTGCAGAGCAATGGGGAAGGATCTTGGGAGTAGGGACAGGGGTTCTCCACAGGCAGGATTGGAGATTACAGGCTTAGTATCGCTTGGATCCTGGCCCAGGGAGCACAGAAGACCTGCACATCTTTCCCTCTGGTGCTGACCCACACTTTCTGAGTGCATGACTCGTCCCATGGAAATGGGCTCAATGGGGTGCATGGCGTCAGGAATCCAGCTGCTCAAAGCCCCGCCCCCCAAATCCCTCATCCCTGCCATGGAGAGCAGCTAAAGCAATTACTGTGCACTGGTAACTTAAGGGGAAGGCTAGAGTGTGTCTGACCCCAACTCCCGCATTAGCTCCACAACCCCATCTATCCTCGATCCTGCCCCCTTCCCTATCTCCTGGATCAGATCCGTGGCTTCCATTCCTGCAGTGCTTGAGTGCTGTGCTGTAGTTGGATGCTGCCTCCTGGGTCCTAAAGCTGGAAGACTTCCTCTTCTGTGTATCCTGGGCAGCCCAACATACATAGAAGTGAATGTCTTCCAGCCTTAGGACCTAGGAGCAGTGGCATACCGAGGCTGTCTGGCACCCAGGGTCTAAATCACATTTGCCTCCCCCACCATGCCCTGTTCCCCTCTGCCCTGTGCAGCCTCTCCCCGCAGAGAGCAGGAGGAGACCCAGCAGCTGGGACCCCCTCTTACTCTGTGTGTAGGGAGGATGCATAGGGCGGGGGGCTGGGGTACATAGGGAGGCAAATGTGACAGCCTCCAGGGGCCAGACAGTCCCTACTGAGCTGCAGGGGGGTGCCCGGCGGGGCTGGATTAGAGGCCTCCCAGCCCAGGCTGCCCAATTTTGGGGTGCTGGCACTGCCCCCGCCCTCCCACATGAGCCAGAGGCAGCAGGGTAGCCGCGCTGCCCTTGCTCTGCTGTGGAGCATTGCCAGCTGCTCGGGAGGGGGGGAGGGGGAGAGAGAGAATCACTGGCATGTGGCTGCTGGCAGGCAGTGGGGCCCTGGACAGGCTCAGGATCAGTTCAGCAGCATTCAGGCTGCTTCACCCCCACCCCCACCACTGAAATGGGCCCCCTCCAGGGCCCGGAGGTGGCCTTTGTTCAGCACTGGGGGCAGGGGCCAAGGGGCATCATGCTGCCTGTGGCTCATGCAGGTGGGAAGGCGAGGGCAGCACCGGTGCCTCAAAATTGGGCAGCCTGGGCCAGGAGGCCTCTAATCCGGCCCCTGTGTGGGGCTGGCCGGGTGTCCACCTTCAGCCCAGCGCTTGGGTTCCTGGCCCTCCCCTGCCCCCTGGGTCGGTACACCACTGCCTAGGAGGCAGCATCCAACTGCCCAACTCTTCTTCTCACAGTGCTGGCTGAGTGAGGTTGAGATTTTTATTTTCTTTTAATTACAGACTCTCAGACAGCAGGAAATTTGCATATTTTTTACAAACTGTCTGTAAATTTATGGATGGTTGGCAACCCTGTCAGGGTGAAAGTAAATCTGTTTTCCAAATTCCCTTCTGGCTTCCGGTTCTATCTCTGGGCCTGTTAGGTCCTCACCTCTTTGCCAGGGCTTTGGCCACACCAGTGAATGGCCAGTGGTGGGGGAACAAGTCTCACCCTCTTTTCAGGGTGAGTAGACCCTACAAGTAGCAGCCTTGTGCTGCTGTGCTACTCAGGGACCCTACAAGTAGCAGCCTTGTGCTGCTGTGCTACTCAGGGACCCTACAAGTAGCAGCCTTGTGCTGCTGGTTTCAAGAATGCTACTAATTTTCCTGGCTTACCATCCTATGGCCCTTCAGTTCACAGTCCATAACTTGCTTGAGCAGGACCCCTCCCAGCCTCCTTGCATGGGAGTCTCTCAATCTTTGATAGCCCCTCTGGATGAGGCAGCACCAATGTGAATCCACAGTTCAGTCTCCCTTCTGGCAGGATCTTTTCCCTTAGGCCTCTGTGCCTGGAAAGGCCCTCAGTCCTGCTTGGGCAGGGTTTCTCCCCAGCTTCTGTGGGGCTCTAGTCAGCATCTGCACCACTCAACTCTCTAGCACCTCACCTGACTCCCATAACTATCTTCCATACCTGCTGGATGGGAGAGAGGCTTTTAATAGGCTCCAGGCAGGTCCGTGGTTGGCTCCAAGTACCCTTATTAACTGGGAGCAATGCCTGTTCAGCTACAAAGGGAAAAGGAACCTCGTGTCCTGGGGCTGATAAACTTGTCTTACACCACACACCTGTAATCATCTGGCTTAATTCTGTCACAGTATTTTAATTGTTAATAGGCAAGGTGCCAAGAAGATGCTCAAAAATATGTAGCATAGCTCTTGAGATTTGTAGGACCAATGAAGGTTGATGCAGTTATTATTGGACACAGCAGAGGAAGTAGACAGAGGAAACATGAAAACACAGCTGGTTGCTGTGGTTGTAGCTTTATTGTTCTTCAGCAAAACTGAAACTACAAGGAAAATAAGAAGCGGTGAGTGCTCAAACATTTAAAAGGATAGGCCATCATATTTTTCCACCCAACTTTAAAAACTTGCCTAATGTATATACATTATCGTTTATATGGCTAACATCAAAACACTTTATAATATAACTAAAAGTTCTAGGTGGACTACCCAGGACTCTTAACTTGCAAGAGATTTTACCGCCCTGGAAAAGCAATTCACCCAACTAAACACTTTATAAGTTCAGGAGCTCAAGTAAGGCCATGTACACACTACAGAATTGTCGCGCAAGAAAACTGTTGCACTGCAAAAGTCATGTGGTTTTTATTGCGCTGGATCGCGTACACATGGCACTCCTTGTAATGGAAGGGAGTGTCCACACACTTCTTAGCAATTTTGCAATATACCTCATTGAATTGTGGGCATCTATCCTACAGTTCCACTCCTCCTGATTCAGTGCTAAGAATCCTGGGCAGAAGAGGAGCGCTGAGCACCATGGGTAAATTCTCAGTTTCCCATGGTTCATTGTGTTTCTGTGCCGTCTTCCTTGTTGCTAGTAGCAACTTGCGCCCATTTTCAACACTGCTGCATTCCTTCCCGGCACTCCCAATTGCAACAACATGGATCCAGCTCTGATCTCCATTGTCACCTTCATCATAATGAATACATCTCAGCCGGTTGCACAGTACACACTGAGCTCCGAATCAGACTAGGAATCGGAGGACCCAGGGCTGCTGAATGCCACGCAGAACAACAGCACCGCATTGCTGAGCTCCTTCACAGAGCATCTGCACATGGTGCACCGCCAGTCCTGGTCACAAGAGACAAGCACTGAGTGGTGGGACCGCATTTTTATGCAGGTGTGGGTTGACGAGCAGTACAGAACTTTCGAATGCATAAAACCACCTTCATGGAACTGTGTGAGGAGCTTGCCCCTGCCCTGTGATGCAAGAACACCAAAATGAGAGCTGCCCTCACCATGGAGAAGCGTGTTGCAATTGCTGTGTGGAAGATGGCAACTCCTGACTGCTACCAGTCGGTCACAAATCAGTTTGGAGTTGGCAGGTCCACCATCGGGCTAGCGCTGGCACAAGTGTGCCAAGCCATCAATCGTGTTCTGCTCCAGAGGACAATGACATTGGGCAATGTGCATGACATTGTGGACGGATTTGCAGCCATGGGATTCCCGAACTGTGGAGGGGCAATAGACGGCACACATATATCTATTCTGGCTCTGGACCATCTTGCGACTGAGTATATAAATAGGAAGGGCTACTTGCAGGCACTTGTGGATCACAGGGGGCGTTTCACAGATATAAATGCTGGCTGGTCAGGAAAGGTGCATGATGCCCGTATTTTTAGGAACATGGGGCTGTATTGGAAGTTGCAAGCAGAGACCTTCCCAGATGAGAAAATTACTTTCGGGGATATGGAGATGCCCATAGTGATCCTAGGAGACCCAGGCTACCCACTCATGCCATGGTTCATGAAGCTCTACACTGGTAACTTGGATCCCAGCAAGGAACGGTTCAATTATAGGTTGAGCAAGTGCAGAATGACTGTGGAGTGTGCCTTTGGCTGATTAAAAGGGCGCTGGCGCTGTTTGTATGGGAGGCTGGACTTGGATGAGGACAACATTCCAGCTATCATCGCGGCATACTGTGTCCTTCATAACCTTTGTGAAAGTAGGGGGGAGAAATTTTCCCCAGCATGGGATGTTGATGCTGAGCACCTGAAGGGTGGGTTTGAACAGCCAGCCACTAGGACTATTAGGGGAGCACAATGGGGAGCCATCCACATAAGGGAGGCACTCAGGGAGCATTTCAGTAATGGGAACACATAGGGTGCATCACATTGCAGTGGGTCATACTGCAACAGCAAACCTGCGGGGCACTTAGCGCGGGGTGGGGGTGTTGGACTGTATTGTGATTAAATGAATAAAGAGTGAACATGAGGTAGCAAATCTTGGGTCTGTATGAATAAAAACACTGTGCACAATTTGAGATTCACTTTTATTACTAAAAAACAAAGGTGGTGGGCTAACATTCTGTAGTGACTATGAAAAGTGTTATAGGTTTGTGTAGGTGCAGGGCTCAATGCCATAGCTCTGTGAAGGGGTGGATGTTACATTGTACCTGGAGGGTCCCTGGCCTTCAAAGAAATGCTTTGTGGGAGAATGGGGTGGGGGAGGCAGAAACTGGTGCTGTGTCTGAAGGGGAGGGCGAGCCTGAAGCAGCTGCATCTGCAGACCAACCATTGTCTTTAGCAGTTGTGTTTGCTCCTTCAGGATGCTTATCAGGCATCCTTCTGTTTCTGCCTCCTCAAATAGTTCTCTTTTCAGTCCTGCCGGCATTCCTGCCTCCAAAGTCTAGTCTCCCTTGCTGCAGCCTCAGTGGATTGCATGAGCTCTTGAAACATACACTCCTTGCTTCTGCGAGGCCACCTTCTTATCTGTCTCAGCCAGTCAGCTGGTGCAGACCACCGCCTGGGGAAGGTCATTTGTAGGGAAAAATGAAACATCATGAGTACAGCTGTTGTTCTCACATTGATTAAAGATCCAATGTTAAGTTCCAGCAGCACATTCCACTGTGCCCAAGGCAATATGCATCCTCTGGTTCCCTGACTGATCTAAACAAGGTACATAGGTTGTTCATGGGTCCCAGGAATGGCCATTTTATATGACTGAAAGGGATTTGGGAAAGGGTTGTCTGGATTGCTAAAATACTACAGTGCAGTTTTAATACTAACAGTAGTTTAGGGCAACATTCTCCACAGTACATGGCCATGGAAGCCGATATCTCGCTCCTTAGAGTGCCCCTGCAAGCCAGAATGCATATCCTATATGCCACCATATATAAGCCAGGACCATATGCAGCAGGGTTGTGTGCAGCCATGGTTCCCAGTACTGTGCTTTGCAACTGGTGAGGGAGAGTGTCTTTCTATTAGCTCTCCTGTCCAATGTTGCTAGGAGGCTGTGGAGGTACATCCAAGAAACCTTCATCAAGCTCAACACAGAGGATTATTTGAGAATTACTGCCTGCATTAATGCACTGCTCGTGAATGCGGAGTAGATGCCCTGAACAGTGAGAAACAAAATGGAAATGCATCTACCCCAAAACACCTTGCTCACACCCGCTCTTCATTCACCTAGAAGACTTAGCTCCCAAACACAGAAGCATCATTTTTTAGAAAACTTACCAGAGCTCCCCTCTGCTGCTTCAGAAGACAAGTTGGAGAAGGAATGTTGTCTGCATGTCTTGGGAGGGTGGGGTGTGGGTGGAGAACAGCTTCTGACTCCCTGATAAGTCAGCCGCACTACTTTCAGCCTCCAGGTCATCCTCTATCTCCACTTCCTCATCTATCACCTCATCATCCCAGTCTGCTCCGGTATCCGTTGGCTGAGGGGATGCAGACATGTCCACAGGAGCCTTGGGAGTGGTTGTGGGATCCCTGCTAAGGATGGCTTCCAACTCCTTGTAATATCTGCATGTAACCGGCACTGGTTTGCCTCCCTGGCTCTTTGGTAGCTTATCCGCAGCTCCTTCACCTTTGATTGGTACTGCAGCATGTCCCTCTCATAACATCTCTCTGCTATGGCCTGAGAAATCTGGCCATAGGTGTCAAAATTCTGCCTGCTGCCATGTAGCTGTGCCTGCACAGCAGACTCTCCCCAGATGCTGATAAAGTCGAGCAGCTCAGCTGTGGTCCAGATTGGAGTGCGTTTGCCGCATTAAGCCGCCATTGGTGTTGGAAAAAACAGCTGCACTCCACGCTAAACAAACAGGAAGTGACCACAGGGGAACAATTCAAAAATTCCCAGGACTCACAGGAGGGCAGGGCCAGTCACGTCACAACCACAGCGTGCAGGAGGAAGACCAGAAAGGATGGGATTGGAATGCCAGGACATTTCCAGAGGCTGATTATTGCGTGATGAGCGTACACACACACTGTAACACGGAACAGCTGTTCCGCGATAACTGCTATCACCCTCGTTCTGGTGGTTTACCTGTTGCGCGGCAAGAGGGCTGTTGCCGCACAACAAGCAGGATTTGTATGTGTACACTCTTGTAGTTATTGCGTGGTAACAAGTGTTATTACATGATAACTCTGTAGTGTGTACAAGGCCTAAGTTTTGCAAATGTGGTTATGATGGTGCAGTAACATCCTGAACAAGATGACCAGTTCAAGATAAGGCATCAGCTGGATCTGGTACCAAAGTTTTTCTTTGAAATGGAAGGAAGTTTGATCAGAGGAATAGAAACTTCTTAATATCCATGGACTTCAGTACTTGTCAGTACATATGTCATTTCCATAAAATATTATCAAATAGTTTTACCAGAAATAAACCAAGTCTCATGCATTTTACAAGTTCTCCAAATACCCATTTCACTCCCCAACCGTACTTGCAAGTCCACATTATCTCCTACTTGAAAAGGGTGATGACAAGTCTCATGTCATTGATCAATTTGCATAGTTTGGCATGATGAAGTGGGAATGTTCTTGATGAATACTATGTGTACGTCAGTGTCCCCTATATATTATTAATGTATTTAGGTGTTCGATTAAGGATGTGAGATCTTTATGGAGACCACTAGAGAGTGGGTGTGGCTGACTCCAGCTGCCTTCACACACTGGCCTGAGCCCATCCCCTTGTGAGGTGTTGGATAGGGGGGAGTGGTCAAAGGCAAGAGGAGAGGAGGAGCCATTGTCTGGGGCTGGCTGGCTGGAAGAGTCATTTCCTGGTGAGGGGAGCCCAGGAATAGGGGTTCTGGAACTCCTCAAGACGGGTTTTATTGTAACTTCTTGATTCATCTGCTAACAAGTTCTGTGTTACACTGTGTTCCTGAGGACTGAAAAGCCCTGCTGATTTCCATGCTGGCTGTGAATCACTTGTGATTCCAAGGGGGATGTACAACCCCTTTGGGGGTATGTAGAGGCTCCCCAGGCATCCCATCCAGGTGGACTCACTGAGGGGAACTCATGGTGGAACAGTGGTGATGAATGCTGTCAAGTTAGATTCAAGAGGCAGCTGCACTGATGAGAAGAGCTCTGAGGGGAGACCCACTCCACTAGAGACCTCTCTGGCTTTTCCCAGAGTGGGTCCTGTGGAACATCACCACACTTCTTCTTCGAGCGATGTCCCTGTGTGTGCTCCACACCTGTGTGTGCTCCACACCAGGTGTCATCGCGTCTCGCGGCCAAGAGCGGAGTCTTCTCAGCAGTATTGCTAGAGGGGGCTGCACGCGCTGGCTGCAGCTCGCGCCACTCCAGGCAGTCTAGGCGCGCGCAGCCCCCTCATTCCCTCAGTTCCTTTCAACCGCCTTCGGGTGAAGACGGAGCTTCTTCTCTCTCTCTCTTAACCTGAAACGACAGAAAAGACAAAACAAAGAATTTTCAGTCAGACTTTGACTGCCTCGATCAATTTATACTCCATTTAAAAAAAAAAAAAAAAAGCCGACGGCCGTTTTCGGCCGGTAACGGCCGAAAGGCAGCACGAACAGCTGCTGGCCACTGACAATGCCCTCCTCATCGGGCTTTAAGAGATGTTCAGGGTGCAAGGACCCGATACCAGCATCGGACGGACACTCTCAATGTGTCCGTTGTTTAGGGGACTCTCACGTCCCACAGAAATGTCCACACTGCTTGAACCTGAGCGCTAGAGCCAGGAAGGAAAGGGACCTAAGGCTAAGGATGTTCCTTATGGAGAACTCTTTAGCCCCGGCAACGTCCGTAGGCATTGACAGCCTCTTCTCGGACCCACCGGCAAGCCGCCATTCAAGCGCTCCCTCGGTAGCGCACACGGCGGCTTCTAAGAGGGGTCGTTCCCCCTCAAAGAAAGCAGGAAAAAAGGCTGCCCATAAGGCTAATGGTTCCTCGGGCGCCAAAGCAGAGGAAAACCACGGGAGTGACAGGACCTCCCATAAGGAGCCGGGATCAAGACCCGCGGGCTCCTCTTCCTCCGCACAAGCGGCCCCGGACAAAGCAGCCCCAGGCACGCAGGCAGCTCGTACGGCCCCGGCGCCGACAGCGGCGCCGCTTGAAACAGCGGCACCGCAGGCGCCGCAGCAACAGCAAATGCCTTCGGCACCGGGCTTCCCAGAACAGCTGTTAGGGGAGGGAACTCACGGTGCGGTTGCCACGGCACCGTACACAGAGTCTCCGCCGGCACCGAGGAAGAGATCAAGGAAGGAGAAGCATATCTCTCCTTCACACTCCAGGGCACACAGCTCCAGAAGGGAGTCCTCCCATGCCCATTCTCATCATGGGCACTCTCATCATTCACATCGGTGCCGCTCTCTTATTGAGTCCACATCATCTATGCTTTCTTCTAGAGGATCAAGGCACAGCCCTAGGGGAAATAGACACCCCTCCCCATGCTGTGGTTATAGCACACCGCACCGCAGATCCTCAGATAGATGGCAGCATCGCTCCTGCCACAGCAAGCACTCCAGCAAGCGCCATTACCACCATTCTCCTTCTCCGACTCGCTCACCAACTCAATCTCTCTCCACGCTATCCGAGCGCTCATCACAATCGCCTCTCTCAAGGGACACCGTCCACAATGCCTCCCAGATACATCAACCATCGTCCATAGAGGACGCGGTAGTCCCATCTTCAACTGCTGGTAGCGATGATACAAGGTTATTCAATGACCTGTTTAAAAGAGTAGCACAGGAATTGGAGATTCAGCTGGAGGAAGTTACGGAGCCCAAACACAAGCTCCTAAAGATTCTACACGCTTCAACATCGTCCAAGCTGGCCATGCCAATGGACTCTGCTATAATGGACCCTGCTAATGAGATCTGGCAAAGCCCAGCCACCACATCCGCCACGAACAAAAGGAATGATCGGAAGTGGTACATTCCTTCAAAGGGAATGGAATTTCTGTTCACGCACCCTCCAGCTAATTCATTGGTAGTAGATGCAGCCAACCAAAAGGGAAGGCAAACAACTTTCAAGTCTACACCGCAAGATAAGGACGGGAAACGCTTGGACCAGTTAGGTCGTAAGATATACTCTTCAGCCACATTACTTTTGAGGATTGCTAATTATTCCGCTCTCCTCTCTAACTATAACCACTTAGTACTCGAGAGGTTATCACAACTCACAGACTTCATCACAGATAATAAAAAACAACAACATAGGAGTTTGGTAGCAGAGGGACAGCTGATATCAAGAACATCCCTTCAAGCTTCCCTAGATGTAGCAGACACTGCAGCACGAGCTGTCGCTACAGCAGTCGTTATGAGAAGGGCATCGTGGCTGCAGGCAGCAGCTCTACCTAGAGACCTTCAAACAAAGATAGAAGATCTTCCCTTCAATAAAACAAACCTTTTTTCTGATACGACAGATGCACTCATGCACGCGATGAAGGATTCGAGAGCCACCCTCCGAACGCTTGGTATCCATACTCCAACGTTCAAGAAAAAGCAGACGAGATTTAACACTTTTTCTCGCCGATATCACCCCTACTACCACCCTCAGAATCACCAGAGACATGACAACTCTTCGAGGGGTAGACAGAGGGGTTATAGAAGAAGACAATCAGCGCAGTCTTCCAATAACAACCAACAACAACCCCAAAAACCGCAGTTTTGAGTGCTTGGTCGAGGGTTTGAGACTTCCTCCTGGTTTAGCAACATCAGAACAAGTGACCGTGAACTTCGATTTCTGCCTCAGGCAATTCCTTCCTGCCTGGTCCTCCATCACAACGGACAAGTGGGTCTTAGAGATAGTAAACAAGGGTTACTCCATCCCCTTAACTTCCCGCCCCCCTCCTCATTACCCTTCCCCGTCCCTCTTCAGGGACACCAATCACGTACAACTCCTTCAACAGGAAATCAAACAACTCCTGGACATAGGAGCAATAGAACCCGTTCCCACTCAACATATAAGGAAGGGTTTTTACTCCCGCTATTTCATAGTACAGAAAAAATCAGGCGGGTGGAGGCCTATTCTAGATCTCAGACCGTTAAACAGATACGTCAAGAAACAGAGGTTCAAAATGGTCACATTGAACAAAATAATTCCCATGCTAACCCAAGGAGAATGGTTCTCTTCCCTCGACCTCAAAGACGCATATTTCCACGTCACCATTCATCCCGCGCACAGAAGGTTCCTACGTTTCACAGTAAACGACCAACATTATCAATACAAAGTGATGCCCTTCGGACTATCCTCAGCACCAAGAACGTTTTCCAAACTGCTTGCAGCACCTATAGCGTTCCTGAGAACGCAAGGAGTGAAGATCTTCCCTTGTCTGGACGATTGCCTAATCACAGCACGTTCCAGAGACGCTGCCAACGAGGCCACGCTCATGACCACGTCACTTTTCACCAAGCTGGGGATGAAAGTGAACGCAGAAAAATCTATCATGGAACCCACCAAAGAAATTCTCTTTATAGGAGCTCTCCTGAACTCCAACACAGGAGTGGCCTCGTTGCCCACAAGCAGATTCCACGCGCTTCAAGAGCTCATTGCTCTAGTAAAGACTGCTCCCTTCGTGGTAGCTCGTACAGTATTGCAGCTGCTAGGTCACATGGCAGCCTCTACAAGTGTAGTACCCAATGCCAGATTACACATGCGAGCGCTGCAACACTGGTTAACGACTGTGTACAAACCAAAGTACCACAATCTCAACAGGAGAGTGACAATCCCGAAACACATAAAAGACTCCCTAAACTGGTGGTCCAGACAGGAAAATGTCATGTCAGGAAGACCGTTTCTTCCGATTCATCCCACAATTTTGCTAACCACGGACGCCTCCATGATAGGATGGGGTGCCCACATAGATCAATTGACCACACAGGGTCAATGGTCAAGACAAGAAACTGCTCTCCACATAAATGTACTGGAGTTAAGAGCAGTCCGATACGCATGCGACCATTTCCTTCCACTCATTCAAAACAAGTCGGTAAGGGTCATGACGGACAATATGGCGTGCATGTTTTACATCAATCGACAAGGAGGAGCACGATCTTCAACCCTCTGTGCAGAGGCTGTAAAACTGTGGAACTGGTGCATACATCACTCAGTCACCATCACGGCATCCTACCTCCCAGGAAAACAAAACATAACTGCAGATGCTCTAAGCAGAAGCTTCACCCCCAACCACGAATGGGAGATCGACAGTGCTCACCTGGCACGCATATTCGATCTTTGGGGAAAACCATCGATAGACCTGTTTGCAACACATCTCAACAGGAGATGTCATCGTTTTTGTTCCAGGGCAGGCCTGGGTCCCAAATCAATGGGAGATGCCTTCCTGATCACATGGGCCCATTCCCTACTATATGCCTTTCCCCCCATCCCCTTGATACCCAAAGTCTTGCAAAAGATCAGAACGGATCAGGCGCGCGTTATAATGATTGCACCAGCCTGGCCACGACAACCATGGTTTGCGGACCTGCTCGTTCTATCGCAGCGCAAACCGATACAACTTCAACCCATAGCGACATTGTTAACTCAAAATTTCGGACAGACTCTCCACCCGGAAATCGGGAAACTACACCTAACAGCGTGGTTCCTCAATGGTTCCAACATGAAGAACTACAGTGCTCAGAGGCTGTCCGTCACATCCTTCTAAACAGCAGGAAGTTAAGCACCAGAAAGACTTACCTTTCTAAATGGAAGAGGTTTCAGACTTGGTGCAATGGCAGAAACATCCCACCATTGTCCTCTTCAATTCCGCAAATTCTTGAATACATCCTGCATCTTAAACGGTCCGGCCTCTCCCTTAACTCACTGAAAGTACATTTAGCAGCCATTTCAGTTTTTCATGACCGACTCAACAACATATCAATATTTACCCACCCAGTGGTAAAACGCTTCCTAATGGGTATTCAAAGACTCTTCCCACCAATACGGTTACCATCACAGCCCTGGGACTTAAACCTAGTCCTCACACACTGATGGCAGCACCCTTTGAATCTATGGCGACCTGCTCACTGCATCACATGTCTATGAAGGTAGCATTTCTAGTCGCCATTACATCCGCGAGGAGAGTAGGAGAAATCAACGCTCTTATGACGGATCCTCCTTTCACAATATTCCAAAAAGATAAGGTGACATTACGTCCCCACCCCAAGTTCCTACCCAAGGTCGTATCCCAATTTCATATCAATGAACCCATACACCTACCTACCTTCTATCCGAAGCCTCACAGGAACCGTCGCGAAGCAGCCCTTCACACGCTGGATGTCCGTCGGGCATTGTCCTTTTACCTAGACAGAACGAAACCGTTTAGAAAATCGAACAGGCTACTAGTCTCCATCGCTGAAAGATGCAAAGGCTTACCGATATCTAACCAGAGACTATCAAAATGGATAAAAGAATGCATTCTGGAGGCCTACCAACAGAATGACGTTCAACCCCCAGAAAGAATCAGAGCTCACTCCACAAGGGCAATGGCAGCCACTACAGCGTTCCTTCATAACGTTCCACTTGCAGACATATGCAGGGCGGCCACTTGGTCCTCTATCCATACGTTCACATCCCATTACGCTATTGACAAAACATTTCAGAACGACGCTGGAGTAGGGTTAGCGGTGCTTTCGACTATACACCGAAGTCCCTCCACCATAACCGACAACGGCGAATAAGTCACCTGGTGTGGAGCACACACAGGGACATCGCTCGAAGAAGAAGAAGAGGTTGCTTACCTGTAACTTCTGTTCTTCGAGATGCGTGTCCCAGTGGGTGCTCCACTACCCTCCCTCCTTCCCCTCTACTTCGGAGTACTTACCTCTTGCTCCGCGGTCGAAAGGAACTGAGGGAATGAGGGGGCTGCGCGCGCCTAGACTGCCTGGAGTGGCGCGAGCTGCAGCCGGCGCGTGCAGCCCCCTCTAGCAATACTGCTGAGAAGACTCCGCTCTTGGCCGCGAGACGCGATGACACCTGGTGTGGAGCACACACAGGTGTGGAGCACCCACAGGGACACGCATCTCGAAGAACAGAAGTTACAGGTAAGCAACCTCTTCTTTTGACTACACATGAGGCAGCATCAGGATATAGCAGATCCTAAAAGGTACACAAAAATCACTTCAAGAAGTGTTGCAGGTGACTTTTGGATAGTAGAAGGTGATATATTCCTATAGACAAGGAAGAAACTGCCCTCTTTCTGCTGATGACTCAAAATGGACTTGTTAGCTTTTAAGGCATTCTTAAGTGTTTGTACAGAGTGTTCTGTTAGTCCATTTGTAGCAGGATGGTGTGGAGCCAAATGTATGTTCTGAATTCCATTGGAAGCTAAGAACCCCTGAATTTCTTCTGAACAGATTTGAGGTATATTATCAATCACCAACTGTAACAGTAAACCAGATTGGCTAAACAAAGTATGAAGATGTCTAATGACCTTCGTAGCCATGGTAGAAGACATTCTGAAAACTTCTAACCATTTTGAATGGCCATCAGCTATGACCAAAAACATATAACCTTATACAGATCCAACAAGATCCATATGAATATATGTTCAAGGAATCTGAGACCACAACCAAGGGTGCAGGTGAGCTCAGCCAGGATCATGCTGAATTTGCTGACACATAATACAGCACTTTGCATTCCTCTCAGTGTCTTTGTCAATCCCTGGCCAGTAGACATAACTTTGGCTAAGACCTTCATCTAGACAATGACAAAATAACCCTTGTGAAGAGCTTCCAAAACCTGAGATTGAAGTGATTTTGGAAAGATTACTCATATTCCCCATATGATGAAGCCGTGATTCACAGATAATTCATGTTGACAGGGCACAAATGTGTAAAATGGTTATTCTTTTGATCCTGATGGTAACGTTCTCTTCAGAATCTCATTCCTGATTTTCTTGGAACAGTCTGGTACTGATCTGTTATGAAAAGGCAACCTCCTATAACAAAATAAGCCTTTTTGTGTGTTGATTGTGAGTTTTATTCAAGATGCCAGATCAATCTCCATTTGTAGATATGTATTGAGGAAATCTATTTTATTGAAACACTTTCCTCCATTAACAGTAGCAAACAAATCTTCAATACGTGATAGTGGATACTGGTCTGCAAATAAAACTGGATTGAGTAACACTTTGACATCTCCATAAATTTGGATTGAGTGATCCTTCTTGTTTACTGGTATAATGGGTGTGAAACTGGTGACAAACCTCTGATGTTCGCTAAATGGTCCAAATCAGCTTCTACCAGAGGCTTCAGAGCAAAAGGCGTAACTTTGGGGTGGCATTATTTTGGCTAGATATAACAGTAAGCCTCATTGGTATGTTGCTCATCTGTCCAACTTTTTTTTCAAAAATTTAGAAGTGTTTGTTCTGTATTTCTTGAAGATTTTGAGGTGCTTTTATTATCACCTTGATCTTGATCCAATCTTATGCTTCTCAAGCCAAGATCTGCTAGATAATGATGCATGCTTTCCTTCAGTCACATACCAGCGTAAAACAGATTATCCATATAGTTGAATTTCCACATGAAGTCACATGAAGCCCTTTGGGGACTAAGTTTTCTCTGGTATAAATCTTCAGAACCATGGAGGTGTCTTCCAGAGGAAGTTATGACTATCTCTGGTGTATAGGCACCAAGTGTTTAAGACCCAGGAAGCCTCCCCTGACAGCCAGGTGTGGTTCCTCCTTCTCCTGCTGCACCCTGCTTACATGGACCTGGTAGTGGAGGAGAGCAGGAGTTAGGGTACAGGTAGCTGGCTGCGGGGACAGGCCAGCCTCTGGCCAGCTAGGGGTGGTGGGGGTGATGAGGTAGGCTGAGGTGTGGCACAGGCCAGTGCAGCACAGGCTGGTGCTCTGTTGTGGCAGGCCAGGCTGAGTTGGAGCTGCAGGGATCTGATCCCAGACCATTTCAGCACTTCAGGGACCCAGGGCCAGACCATGTTGGTTCTGTGGACTGTATTGGCATTGTGGGAGCATATTCGTGCTGTGGTGGCTGAGGACACTCCAGAGGGTGGTGTGGACCAGCCAGCCCAGGGCCAGGTTGGGTCAGCGCTGGTGCTGGCTGGGCCAACAGCAGTTCAGGGAGAGGGAGGATGCTTGGGTGTGCTGGGGGCCTGGACCTGCCAGCCTGGGGTATGGTGGCTTGGGACAGTGCTGGGGCTTTGGCTCTGGGGCTGCACAGGCTGACACTGGTGCTAGGGTGTTACAGTATTGAGTGGGCCCAGACAGCCTTGTGCTTGGTTCACGGTGGGGGGAGGGGAGGGGCAGAAGGGGGGAGTTTTCTGATGGAAGGGGCAGGGCCAAAGACTAGCCTACCCAAACAGGTGGTTCATGAACTGCTCATGAGTCTGGTGATAGGTAGATACAGAGCTCAGTGAGACAGCTGTTCCAATAGTAAGCTCTATTCTTGTAGTAGCTACTCAGTCAAGAGTATGACCAGATAGCATCTCTTATTCCAGCTTCTGATAACAGATGTAGTGCTTGGTCTTTATCAGTGTCACTAGAACTCCTATCTGTTTCCATATTATGAATTCCTAGCTTCCATCCTTTCTTTGGTTCAGTCTCCATAGGTATCTTCCTGGACACATGGTTCATCTAGGTTGAACTATTGAATCACCATTGAACTATATGACAGGTCTCAGCGAATATTCCTTTCTTTTTGCATTTCCTGCAGATAAGCTGGCCTGCCTAACATTCATTCTCAGCATCCATGATTTGTGCACAACAGCCACACATAAGTTCCTTAAGTTCCTGTGGTTCTTTGTCTTGCCAGGGCAGGAGGCAAACTTCTTCTGGTTCACATTAAATTTCAGCAAATCCTACTCTGTGGTCTCCATGACAATTGCTCTCAAGAGCCTTCTTGAATGTAAGGGCTGACACCAGCAGTAATTTTTTCCAGATTTATTGCATAATCCAGAGAAAATTGGTTATGTAGGGCATCACAAATGTTTTTCAGAACGTAAAATTGTGCTACCGACGCTTCACTTCCTTGATGTTGCTGATGAAACCAATATCGTTCTGCTGTCATTGGTGGGGTGGGAGAAAAATGTTACTGCATTCTTTCAGTAATTGCGACATATGTGGTCGTTCCAGGCACAGCTGGAAACCATAGGTCACACAGCAGTCTGTATGCCTTTGGACCGATCATTGTCAGCAAAATAGAAACTCTTTGTCCATCTAGAATGGAGCTGAATATGACAAATTGCTCAAAATGTTTGAGGTACATTACCCTGCATTTCTTCTTTTCATCAAACTTACCAGCATTGCCCACAAAAGTAAACATTTCTCTGCTCTCTTGTTGGATTTTGTGTTTCTTGAGCGTCTTCTTTCCCATAGGAAACTTTTTATTCCTTTGTACTTGTGACAGGATGAGCCTACCCCACACTAAAGAAGCCCAACAAACCCTATGGGTGGCGGAGGCCCCGCCCCTTAAGCCCTGCTGGGCATGCTCGGACTGCTGCCCCAGTATAAAGGAGGGCAGCTCAGCTCAGTTGGGGCTGACCGGTGAGGAGGAAGGACCTCTGCTTGAAGCTCCTTCCCAGGTGTGTGACCAGCCCCAAGCAGCCATAGAGGGAAACGCTGTGTGGGGATACCCAGAGCAGCCATCTTGTGACAGGCGCCCTGAGGCCAACCTGCAGACGCAGAGGGCGGCTGGTGAATTTCAGAGTCCCCCGGAGGAGCAGTCACCTGGCCCCACTGGGGGCAAGGAGGCACAGAATGGGACCGCACAGGAGGACCACCCTCTGTTCGGGTAGGAAGCAGCCCAGGGGCCCAGGTTGTGGGGTCTGGGGTGGAATGGCCAGAAGCCGGCATGTTTCGGTCCAGATCCCCGCTGGCAGGGTGCCATAACCCCGGCACCCATAGGGCCCTGGGCTGGAGCTCAGTGGAGTGGGAGGGCCTAAGCCCCCCTACCCGGGCACCATTCTCCCTCTTGCCATTAGGCCGTACAGCCCTGTGACAGAAGGGCTCGAGATAGCCCGCATATTGACTTTGTGGCCGCTAGGCCGGACTGCCCTGAACTCTAAGAGCCATTTAGTAACTCGGAGGGGAGCCTACAAAGTTGGGTAGATGCCCTCTGCATTCATAACCCCCAGATTTCCCCACCTGGGGGGCGCTGCAGAGGGCTCCCTCCGTGACAGTACTGTACGCTCTTTGCACTTAAGCTTCCTCTTCTGCCCGTGCCTATATTGCGGAATACAGAATTCTTTCTGTTGCTGCCATGGGGTCCCTCTGCTGGCCAAAGACCCTCACAGCATGCTACAGGCTATCTTCTTTCTGCCAGTTTTCATGTGGTCAGCCAGATGGCTGTTGCTTCCTTCTTATTGCTTTACTTGCACAGTTCTGGCAGTAATTGCAGAACACTTTATCTTTTGTTCTATCTTTATTTGCCTACTTCTTCCTCTCTAACAGCCATCTTACACTCTCCCTGCATTAGAAAGCTGCAGTTTGTCACCTTGTGCCTCTTGATGACCTTTTTCCCCTTTTGATGATGATTGTCTTCTTCAGGCAAAGGAGTACTGGACAATAATGGGATAAAAATCTCTCATCACCAATATGTTCTATTTGGACCCAGCCATAGTTAATATGATGTTACAAGCATAGCGCATGCTAGGCATTAGTTGGAGTCAACAATTAGGACTTCGGGCACCTGAAAGAATAAAATTTGTAAGTTTTAAACGTTAATATATATGTTGATGACTCTAAATATATTGATGGGGATTCAAATTGATACCTGATACTAAAAATGTCAGGGTTTTTGGGGTGGGGGGAAGATTCATAATTTTTGTAAGCTTTTACACTCAAATATCATCTAATATCTTTTTTCTTTTTTAATATTAATAGATTGCCTCTTAGTTCATGGGATACAAAATCTAAAAAACCATGTAACTGTACCAAATCCCAGTGTTTGAAATTGTAAGTAACTAACCAACTAGCTTTTATTATAAAATATGAGCTACATTTATTTTGGAAAAAGCAAGGCTTAGAAATCACCAAACAGAATACATGCATGTCCCAAAATACAGCCAGAGAGGGTCAGATTCTTAGTGGGTGTAAAATTAGTGTAATTCCATTGTGGTCATTATAGCTTTGCCTGTTTATACCACCTGAGGATCTGGCCCAGAGGTCCTTATGACTACATACAGTCCAAAGCTACAAAGAATAAAACTTGAAATTAATATCACTTATAATTATGAAATTGTATCAATCTCTGTACACTTGAGGCTTACTCCTCCTCTCCTCCACCCCCACTGATACAGATGCTGTTACAATTTCATCATTTCATTGACATAGATTTTGGTGTAGATTATGAAATGTGTGAGAGAGAAATAAACATCAGATAGAGTATGTATAAGGCATACATATTTCTTGTTTAGTTACCAGAAAGTCTTCCTTGAAACAGGAGAAAGAGAAAAATTGTTTATTTTTATATTTTATATGTTGCTTTCTTAATTATAGATACTGCGATTGCTTTGCCAATGGTGATTTTTGCAACAACTGCAACTGTAATAATTGTTACAACAATCCACTTCATGAAACTGAGCGTTTTAAAGCTATTAAGGTAATAAAAGTACAATAAGTACCTAGTTCAAACAGAAAAAATATACAATATGAGTTTGGTTTTGGTTTGGCTTAAAAAATTTTGTAATTTAAAATTCTCTGATTTGAAACCTGGGTAAATTAAAGTGGAGTGTAGTCTGTATGTTGTTTTTCAATAAAACATATCCTCACAGTTAAGCATTTTAATTCACTTTATAGGACTTTTGATCCCTTTGGACCATAATCAGTATTGTTTTAGCTGACCTGGGATGCATGTCCGCAAATATATTGGAAGGAAATGGAGCATATTAGAATTTAATTTAAGAAAATGTTTTCACTTGGAAGAAAAAATGTATAATATCTCAAAATGAAACAGTCCGAAGAAACTGATATCTAAGTTGTGAGAGACCTCTGCAGCTGAAAGGATTGAGTATCTCACAAGGGCCCTTTATTACTCTTTCTATCTGATTCATGCAGTAATGCCAAGACTCTTTAATGGCCGCCATGTTGAATTCTTCTGTCTTGTAAGAAATGTTGCTTCCATATATGGAGCCTTTGACTAACCTTTCAGTGGAATGAAAGAGGGTAAAATAGAGAGGTAATTGTTATGCAAGGAGCGATAAAGTGCATCTGCCTCACCTGTTATTAAGGAATTATATTATCTAGCTAATTTTTGTAAAATTCGTAAAATAAAAGAAATCTATTTTCAAAAGGTAGATTCTTTGCAGTAATCACTGTTACTTGGTCTGTGCTTCTAGTATACAACTGTCAGGAATTCCCAGTATAGTTCTCAGCACTGTGAAGAAGGATATAGCTGAAGCTGCTCTCATTAGACTGAGAGTTTTGTCGCATTTGATCATATAAAGCCATGGCACTTCATTTCATCATAGTCCATGGACTTCTTTTTGTGTTAGCATGGCTCTTTGAAGGGTAACGCTGAAGGAGTTTTGACTCTTCAAGCAGGTCCCTGAAGTCCTCCTTGCTGCGTTAGATTGCATCCTGGAGAATGTACTTCGGAGAATACGTTTGGTTGTTCTTTCAATTTTCATTATTTCTATAACCATGCTGAAGGTAGACCTGTATCTCTGCTGTCTCTTTGCCTCAGATTCATGAGGGTCTTGTTACATTTAAAGCCTGCTTTTTAGAAATCCTTGGTTTCATGAAATATTAAGGCCTGATTGAAAACACCCCATTGAAATAAATTGAAAGGTTCCCACTGTCATCAACAAAAGAGCTTTGGATCAGGTCCTTAGTGTGATGAAACCTCCTGAGATAAATACCAGTGACTTCAACATATTTACAGGGGGTGTTGCATTTCTTGTGACAGTGGCTTCAATCGGTACAATGAGTGAGCTTTAAGGTTCAATGACTGAGTCATACTATATTAATTTTTTTAAAGAATAACATCCTGTGTACCAGGCTAATACTAAATGAGCTGGAGAAAGTAGGAGTCACTACAATTTTCCATAAGAGGGGCAGCACATGGTGGAGCCCAGTCAGCTGAGAATTTTTAGTTAAAGGAATTCTCATCTACCTTACACTAGATACCCAGACTCAGAAGTCTGGCTATATTGCACGTATGTGGGAGACTGAAAATTTTACAGTAAGTTCTTTTTCTTTCATAAACATAGTTGGCCAAGTACTTATATAAAGAAAATTCCTGTGAATGGCTCACATGCCATTACTTTTTGTTCTAGGCCTGTCTTGATAGAAACCCAGAAGCTTTCCTACCAAAGATTGGGAAAGGGAAGCTGGGAGATGTTAAACCTCGCCACAACAAAGGATGTAATTGCAAACGCTCAGGTTGCCTTAAGAATTATTGCGAGTGCTTTGAGGTTAGTCACATGAAATTTCCTCACATTGATCATGTTCTTAATAGAGTTGGATGTGTTCTGAGCCAGATGTTAAACACTAAAAATAAATATTTTTCTTATTTCCACTAAGATTGTTCATTCTAAATCTTATTGAATTTAGGGGGACAGATTATTTTCCCTGATCTCGCTGTGGCTCACCAGCTAAGAATTTCTTCATAAGGGTGGAGAAGCTGTCAGCCAGCTCCTGTGCCACCTTCACTCCCTGCTCCAGAGTAGGAGATGGTAAAAGGCTGTGTTGGGAGGGACAAAGAACAATTATACTCCACCAGTTCTCAGTTGTTGTGTGATTCTTTAGGGGCCCCACCCCACACCTGATCCAGATGTATTTGAAGTCAGTGGTAATTTTCCCATTGGCTTCAGTGGACTTTTGATCTGATACCAAGTGCAGATTTTTCCTGTCCTTGTGGAAGGGTGGATCAGTTGATTCTGTGGCTTTGCCCTCCCATCTGATCTAGCAGAATCCTCCACATGTCTTGAGTCTGTGGAGTGGGAGCTGAAGTAGACTAGGCAGGCTGGAGGGAAGGAATGGGTGGGCCATATGCAGGATCAGAGGCATACATACCATTCCCCTCTGGCCCCACAGAGAATCCTTGGAAAAGCAGATAACAGCCCCTTAATATATTGACTTTTCTGCAGTCTCCCTCTGGGAGTCTTCAGGACTGACACAGTCAGGGTGAGTTTCTAGAAGCATAGCTCCATTGAATACACTTACGTATGTTTAGTAATTTATCATTTTGGTGTTTGTTTAAATCAAAGTATTTTATATTTGTCAGGCTAAAATTATGTGTTCCTCTATTTGCAAATGCATTGGTTGCAAAAATTATGAAGAAAGCCCAGATCGAAAAACACTAATGAACATGCCAAACTACACAGAGATTAGAAATAATGAAGGAAACATCTCTGTGTCAACATCTACTTTTGAAATGTTATCAAAATCCAGAAGAGACAGGTGAATATTTGGAATTAATGATGTCAAATATATCTGTCCAGTTTCTTTAGATTTTTCTAAAGTGTCCATCACTGGGTTATCTAAAAATAGTGACCAATATTGACTAATTATTTGTATAATAGATGTCTGTGGATTCACCCATAACCTAGAATTTATAGGATCAAAAAGATTATTTAAAATAAACCCTTTAGGAATACATTAGTTGTAACCCAGGGGATATAAATATTACACCTACTTGCAGAAATGCAATTACATTTTTACTGATTTAAGGGTCTGATCCTGACCACATCTTCTCTCCTACCCTGTTCCACTCACCCCTCCCTTCACTGTCCTCTCTCCCTTCATTTATCTTTCTATTTAGCTATCCCCTTAACAAAATCCTGGCCAAAGAACTTTTTTAAAATCATGGCACTAACGTGATGTTTGCAGGTGATTGTATTGTTCGTCCTGATTATATTTTATACTCCTTTCCCCTCTTATCCTTTGTCTGTCTTATCCATTTAGATTGTCAGCTATATGGGGCAGGGACAATCTACTATTCTTATGTTTGTACAATGTCCAGCCCAATAGTGCAACTTTCTTTTGTGATCCCTAGGGACCATCCTAATAAACATAATAAATATTAATAAGGAGCTCTAATCCATTAAAATCAATAGAACTCTCTTTTGACTTCGATGCACTTTGCATCAGGCTCTGAAGCTTCTGTGCAAGGTGAATTTTTCACTTCATCTGCATTGCTTTTTGTTTTTTAACCTTCCTATATAATATTTTTAAAAAATCATACAGTTAATTCTGTTTTCAAAACTAACTGGTGACTTATTTTGATTAATTTAAATAGCTTTTGTAGGCTAGCTGTTTGCATATGTACTAGTGAGATGATTAATTAATTGGTTAGTACTAAGTCCTGCCACTGCTTGAGTCATGCTTCAGGGAGAGTGAAATGATGCCAGTCATATTGAGGTTACAAGAGTTATCCTGTTGATTTGAAGCAAATGACTTTGTGTGAGAAGGAGACATTCACTGCCTTTTCCTTAAAAAGAAGAGTATGTTCCCAGCTGATGTGTGTTGCTGCCAGCAACATACACCATGGTGCCTAACTAGGCCTCTTAAATGGTAGACCAGACTTCCTTGAATACAAGGTGTAAATCTAACTATCATGGGCACCAGGTGAAGCTTCCTCTGAGAAAGACTAGCTGCTCCAAGTCCTGCCACTTCTGCCCAAAGCCCTACCCACACTCCACACCCTTCTTCCCCAGGCCTTGCACCCTCCCTTCCCCTGTTCATCACCATGTGTGTCCCTGGCTGATTAGGGATGCAGCAGGGTGGCAAGCGGGTGAAGTAAAAGAAAGGGGAGTGTATGCAGCAGTGAGGGAGGCAAGGGGGAAGTGGGAAGAATAGAAGGAACCAGCAAGTAATGGCGGGGGCCTGGGACAACTGGAGGAATAGAGTAGGGAAACAGGGAGGAGATGGGTGAGGAGAAACCGAATGGGTGAATAGCAGTGTGGTGGAGGAATGAATGGGGAAAAGGGAAGGAGGAATGCAGTGGGAGGAGGAGCGGAGAGAGACTTGACAGGGCAAAGGGGATGGAATGCCAGAGATGCAGCCAAGGCGAGGGGAGGGGGAGTGGGTGGGAGGGGAAGAGGAAGCAGGGGGCAAAGGGGGAACCGGAGAGCAGCAGCGATTAGGTCCTCTAGAGTCCAGACCCAGAAATTAGGGCTGAGGGTGGCAGTGGCCTGGAGCACTGGAGGGGAGCAGTTCAGTTGCCCAGGCATGCAGTGACAGGCAGAGGACGGAGGAGAGCGCTGCCTGCCTGTGCTGAGATTTTATATGTGCCATGCTAGTTTCCAGGTGCCTATGGAAGTGGTATTGCTACTTAGCTTCCTAGGTTTATGAGTAATCCCCTGGGGAATCCAAGGAACCCAGGAAGCTGAGTAGCAGAAATCACATCTAGACACTGGGGAACCTGCATGCCACATGAAAACTTTCGCTCTCCCAGAGGAAGATATGGGCCACCATGGCCTGAGGTATCTGATAGTGTGTGGCTGCGGCTGCTGTGACAG
Organism: Pelusios castaneus; assembly: GCA_007922175.1. Taxonomy (NCBI): domain Eukaryota; kingdom Metazoa; phylum Chordata; order Testudines; family Pelomedusidae; genus Pelusios; species Pelusios castaneus. The sequence continues at coordinate 1,138,586 of ML685890.1, forward strand.
GGCAGGCTTAGCTTTTCCTGGCCATTGATATCTGCTGCCTATGCTGACTGTTCTTTCCAAAAGGGGAAAGAAACGTATTGCATCATCTTTCCCAGCTTGTACCATGTGTGCAGCACTTGGATGCCCTTATCTCTGGTAAAAACAA